>JASSUY010014913.1:0-31094 GCA_032466535.1 Forpus xanthops
CAGGGCACGCACGGGTTGCAGCAGGACATGTCTGGATGCTGGAGCTTCACCTGGACACAGGGCAGGGGCAAGCAGAGCGCAAGGATGGGTGAGGAGCAGCCTGGTTTCCCTGTCACAAAGGGCCAAGGCCACTAACGATTGGGCAGCTGAAAGCTCTCCACAGTCTCCATTGCCTGTATAGAGCAGCCTGGGACAGGGAGGGTCTCTTGGAATTTGTAAAATGAAAGTCCCCTCAGCCACTTCCCAGCCTTTCTCTAAGCAGACATTCTCCCCGCTTCTCTTTCCTATGCACAATGTTGCAAGCCCCAACACAGGATAGAGCTAATATCAGCAGGCATGTTTAGAGATAGATTGCACTTTTAAGAGGAGGACAAGGAGCTTCAGACTCACCTGGTTCTCAAAGAGGAGGCAAGAGAAGTGGATGAGAGAGCAGGGACCTGGGCTGCCTTTTATACCTGCCCATCATTGCCACAGAACCAGAGGCACCTTTGCAGAGGTAACAATTATCTGACAAGCTCATCTTGATGCAAACCACTGCAGCTAATGATATGGGCTGTGCTTTGGTTTCCAACACTGCTGCCTTTTCATTTCCAGGTTTGGGCCGTGCCTGTTCCCCAATGAAGGCTTCTTCTGAGCACAGGCATGAAGGGCCTTGGGATTCCTCACTCAGGAATGGTTCTGGGGACATATTCTCAGGCAATCTCACCCAGCACTGCAGGTGGAAGCTCAGATGGAGGATGTTGGCTTTCCATCTGGATCCCACCTTATGAAATGGAGCTTGTTGCTCATCTACTTCACCTGAGACAGACTAGGGTACTTTGTTGTTGTGCTGCTGCTGTTCCAGGATGGCCTGCCTCTCCCGGGTGACATGGGTCTGCTCTGCCAACCCTGTTGGAGTCTTTGCATGCCCCTATTTGTCTCAGAGGGCTCTAGAGAGCACTGATGGGGAATGGATGGTAGCCTGCGATGTCCTGCAATCTACTGTGTGTAGTGTTCCTTGGACATTTCAGATCCTGCTTTTGGTTGCTGTACAGGGATGCAGAGGGCTTCAACGCCATGGACACAGTTCTGCCCCTAACAGAAGGAATGGCAAGCAGTGATGGCTGAGAACAGATCCTGGCACACACTTGTTCTCCAGCCTCAGTGGGCTGTCCAAAGGTGAGCATCAGCCTGTCCTTGGGCACTGATGCCTGGGCCTGGCTGCACGTCTATAAGCCAAGCGCCCAAGCTCAGGTGGACAAAGGGGGCTGTTGCCTCGCCTCCAGAGGCACCACTGCTTCTGGAAGGGAGAAGTAGATGCTCAGTCCAGACTCAATCATCTCATTTGGAGGGCTCTACGCCCAGGTGAAATCAATCCCACACTGTTCATATGCGTTTATCTGCCATCTTGAGGCCTCCTCCTTAAGAAGCGGTTGCATGGACTCCCTTCCCTGCCAGCGTGCAGAAAGAAGAGCTAGGAGAACATGATTCATCTGCTCTGAAATGAAACTTGTGGGAAGGTGGAAAGCAAGTGCCCTTTGGAAGTGCTAATGCCCTCTCAATGAATGCAAAGACAGACTTGCTTCCCAGCCATCCTCCCACATCTCCGCAGTCTGAGGACTTTGCCAATTGCCTTAAAGTGTTTCCACAACAGAGCCCAAAATGAGTGGAACAATGGACTATTAAAATCATCAGACGTGGGGTTTTAGATGTGGAAATGTCCTGACACATCTAGCATGAAGAGCAGCAATTTGACCGTTTTAATAAAAACTAATAAACTACATGCAGGGGCTGAGGAGAGGAAAGAAGAGTAGTGTGAGTTTTGTTGCCAGTCCTATGCCAGAAATAATGGCCATAGGTTATATCAGAAACTGTAGATTTTATCTTGAATCAAAACCAAGTTTCTCAGCAGAGCTACCAGGGGTAAGACTCACTGCTGTGGTTTTGCCATCTCACAGGCAGGGGAAAGGATTCTGCTGACCAAGTGGAAAGATATAGGATGAATCTTAAGTCGGCTCCTCAACTTACCCCCATTCTTCAGACAGAGAAAAGAGTAGGGCATAGCTGCAGCCAGAAAACATCAGACTAAATGGGGAAATGCTTGTCTATTTCCTAAAGCAATGAGCCAGCTGCTGGGACTTCTTTAGGGATTCAGATGAATCTCTGGCAAAATGGAGCACTGAGTAAACTGTAATACCAACCTGTAAGAGGAGGACCCCTCCTCCAGTGTTCTGGCAGAGAGCTGTTTCTGGATGGGGTTTGTGACCTTTCCCAAGAGCTGGTCCTTACAGCACTGTGAGGGGAGCATTAGAATTACCCAATCAAGGAGAATCATGGAGTCAAGGCTCAGCCCAGGCTAACAAGGCTGCAAGGGGAGTGAGGTGAGCTCACTGGGGAACTGTGGCTTCTGACTACCTGTGATGCCCAAGCGCGCTGTTAGCTCACACTGAGGTCTTCTGAAAACCTGCTTCACTTCTTCTGGAAAGTCTGCTCCAGAGCTTGCCTCACTTCTTTGTTTCTGAATGTGTAAATGAAGGGGTTCAACAAGGGAGTTATGATTGTGTTAAGGGTATTCACAAATTTTTTCACATCCATGGCGTCCTGGGCTGATGGCTTGACATATAGGAATATGTTAGCGTCATACCAGATCGTGATGACAGTGAGACGGGCAGAGCAAGTGAAAAAGGCCTTTTTCCTGCCACGGGCCGACTGGATCCTGAGGATGGAATAGATAATGTATATGTAGGAGACCAGGATGATCACACAGGAGGCCACCACAACAATTATGGAGACAAGGAAAGTCGCCAACTCCACAGGCCACCTGTCACTACAGGAGAGGGCAAGGCAGGCATCTATATCACAGAAGAAATGGCTGATGACATCTGGCCCACAGAAGGTCAGCCTGGATGTCAGAAAGGCCAGAAGTGAGACGGCCAGGAGCTGAGTGCCAGCCGAGCAGAGATGACGCTGTTCATGAGGAAGCTGTATCTCAGGGGGTAGCATATGGTTAAGAAGCGGTCATAGGCCATGACAGACAAGAGAAAACACTCAGTGGAGCCTAGGGAGAGGAGAAAGAACAACTGGAGGATGCAGGCAGTGAAGGAGATGGTCTGGCTAGTCCCCAGCATGAGTCCAATGGCTTTGGGAACAACACCCGTAGTGTACCAGATCTCCAGAAAGGAGAGATTACAGAGGAAAAAGTACATTGGGGTATGGAGGTTCCTGTTCATCCACACAAGGGCTATGATGGTTGCGTTGCCTGTTGCTGTCAGGGAGTACATCAGTGCAAACAGGACCACAAGGGAGATCTGGGAATGCCATGTGCCTGGGAAGCCAAAAAGGATAAATTCTTCCACAATTGTCCCATTTGCTGTGTGCCCCCAGGTGTTGAGGTCCCTCTGCAAAGACAGGATGTTTCTGTGTGAGTTTGCATGCCCCTGGTAGTCCTTCAGATGCTACTAGTAGTGAAACAAATCCAGCTCCAAAAAGGAGTTTGTGCAGACCAAGGAAATACCTCTGGATGGCATTCCTTCCCTCCAGCATATCAACTGAACCACACAGCTTGGTGCCATCAGCAAACTTGCTGAGGGCGCACTCAATCCCATTGTCCATGTCACTGACAAAGATGTTGAACAAGACCAGTCCCAAAACCGATCCTTGAGGGACACCACTTGTTACTAGTCTCCAGCTGGACATTGAGCCATTGAGCACAAGTCTTTGTGTGGCCATCCAGCCTGGTCTTTATCCACTGAGGAGTCCATCTATCAAATTGATGTCTCTTCAACTTAGAGACAAGGACATCATGTGAGATAGTGTCAAAAACTTTGCACAAGTCCAGGTAGATGACATCAACTGCTCTACCCCTGTCCATCAGTTCTGAAGCCCGATCATAGAAGGCCACCAGATTGGTCAGGCAGGATTTCCGATTACTGAAGCCATTTCCAACCCCCTGCTACAGGCACGGACACCTTCCTCTACAGCAGCTTGCTCCAAGCCCCGTCCAACCTGGTCTTGAGCACTGCCAGGGGTTGGACTGCCACAGCTTCTCTGGGCTGTGGGTCTCTCCAAGACAAACACTCTTCTATATTCAATGTCCCATAAGAAGGAGCTTGAAGCCCAACAGCGGGCAGAGTGGGAATCACCTGAGATGGCCATTGAGGCAAGACTTCATCCTGGAGGGACTTCACCTTGTCGTCTATGAGGAAGGAGACAAGAGAAGTGAATGAGGGAGGGAGCAAGGAGTTCTACTGTCTCTTTTACTGATCCTGCACTTGCCCCGGTCCACAGACACTCTTTGTGGAGGTAGTAATCTTCTGACATGCTAATTCACAAAGCAAGATGTCCCAGCTAATGGTGTAGACTGTGTTTTGATCTCCTGCAGTGCTACCTTGTAATTTTCTCCTTTCTTGTATGCCATTCCTTCATGGAGTGCTGGGACCATGAGCCCAAAGCTTTCCAGGGCAGAAACACATTACGATAGGCAGAAGATGCAGACCAAGAGCCACAGGGATACTGTGCAGGCACATGATAGCCTTGGAATTTATCTTCTATTCCAATAATCCATCAACTTCTTAGATAGGTGAGTCTCCCTTAGAGAGAAGCTCTGTGTAAGTGACAGAAGAGCAATAACATATGGAAGAAGACTGAACTAAAACAAAGGAGCTCACCTTCCAGTAGGAAAAGGCTGTGCTTAATATTTTTGGAAAAGCCATGTCACAAACCTTGAGTATTTCATGTATTCATCTTCCCAGTGGAAAATTGTCTGTTGGGGATTGATTGCTTGCAATTGTAGGAGTCAGTTATTTTTAACTCATTGCTTAGGTACAGGAAACTCTCTCTGGTTCCCCTGTTGGCTCTTGCATATAAACAATATCTACTGAGGAAAATCTCACCCGGCTGATGGTACCCCAGATGATCTGCTCCATAACCATCCCCAGCACCAAGGTCAGACTGATGGGCCTGTAATTCCTTTCATTCTCCTTTTAGCACTTCCGCTAGGAAGGCGTCACTGGTTGGTTGATTGAGGGGAGCTCTGGATCCTCCTTTCAGCACTTCTGGTAGGTAGTTGTCACTGTTTGGTTGATTGTGAGGAGTTCTGGCGAAAAAAAAAGCAAGTGCCAGGGAGATGAGAAGTGGGTCAAGAAATAGAAGAAACAGTGAATTAGCTATAAAATTGGGTAAAGGCCAGAGGACTTGAATGTATTTCAAAGATGGGAGTGCCAACTCCTATAGGCAGTTATGAAGCTTCTATGATTCAGAGCGATCTGTGTTTCCAAGTCTGGTTGGATGCCAGAAGGAACACCCTTGTATAAGCCACTGAAGTTTTCATCATGCCAACAGAAGAAAGGTTCTTGGGGGAAAGATGGGGAAAGGAAGTATGGGCTGAGAACTAATTTTAAGTTGTTTGGGAAAGGAATAGTCATTCAATAGCAATCATGCATGATTCATAACTTTTTAAAAGTAATAATCAGTGCCTCTGTAAGAGTCATCTGCAAAAGTGTGTACTTTAAAATCTAAAATTATGTGTTGATTAGGATTTTGATAGCATGACATTCATTTCTTTGCAGTATCTTACTTAAACAGTTGTGTTGTAACTTCTCAAATACGTTATGTCATGAGTGTGTAGTCTGCAAGGAGAGAGTGAAATGAAGTATCACAGGCTTAGCCTAGACACTTCAATCGTGCAATCATAGAATACTGGGTTGGAAGGGACCTCAAGGATCATCCGGTCCAACCTTTCTAGGCAAAGCATGACCTAGACTAGATGTTCCAGCACCCTGACCAGCCAAGTCTGACAGGTGTCCAGTGCTGGGGAATCCACCACTTCCCTGGGGAGATCATTCCAACGGCTGATGGTTCTCACTGTGAAAAATTTTCCTCTTGTGCCTAACTGGAATACTGGGACACAGTGATAAGGTATCCCCTGAGCCTTCTTTCCTAAGGGTTGAACAAGCCTGGCTCTCTCAGCATTTCCTCACACCGTGCCCAATCCTCTGACCATCTCTGTAGCCCTTCTCTGGCCCCTTTCTAGCCTATCCACTTCTGTTTTGTATAGCAGGAACAAAAGTGAACACAGTATTCCATGGGTGGCCTGTCAAGAGCCAGGAAGAGTGCGATAATGACACCTTTATCTCAGATGATGATGCACTTGCTCAGGTAACCCAGCATGCTGTTGGCTTCCTTTGCTGCAGCAGCACACTCTTCACTCTTGCTGCACTTGCTGTTCACCAGGACCCCCTGATTCCTTTCCATAGAGCTGCTACTCAGGCAGATAGATCCCTCACAGTGCTGCAGTCCTGGGTTGTGTTTATCTTTTCTCACACACATATAGTGCACCCAGAGTTCTCAATTCTGATACATACTGCACTGAGTGAAAGAAAAATTGGTCCTCTTTATTGTGAGAAAGTACATGGAGATCGTGGGTCCAAAATTGTCCTCTGCTTCTGGAACACAGATGGCAGGAATCATCCCAGCTGCTGTGAAACAAGACAGTCATTCTTGTGCTAACAGATTATTTTGTTACTAAATTGGGACAGATCAGAAACTAATGTTGGTATTCATACAGGAGACTGAGTCTCAGGAAGACCTATACTAAGAAACACTTGATAAACAGTAGGCATTATTAAATGATATTAAAAATATCCTGATGTTAAAAATATCTTGCATTTGCCTTTTTCTTCCAGTTTCTCCTGGTTTTCCCCTCTGCCTTTGCTCACGTCCCTTGTTCTTGTTCTCTCCTCCCAAGTCAAGAAAGTTTCTTTCCAAGATGCTCAGTGAATTCGTCCCAAGGCATTAGAGTTCCACCAAGTTTTAACTAGGCCTCTGTGTCTGGCTGAGTCCCTCCCAGGGGTGACAACTGGAGACAACTGGGGAGATCAATCACTAACTAGGAAAGTTTTCGGTCTCAGGAGTGAGTCTAATCCCAGAAGTCTTGTTAGCTCCAGTCAATTGCTCTTAGGTTTTTACTGAAGGCAAAAGCTCCATTGTCTGAAGGCAGGATTCGATCAATACAGATGTAGGTAAGAATGGGAACACAGGTCCTCCTGACGTGACACCCTTGCAAAATCAGAGCTGGAGAAAGCTCAGGTTTTCCAGAAGCGTCTGAACCATCCTGGGGCTGTCAGGACCTTGAGCTGGGTTCACTGGGCCGATGTGCACTTGCAAATTGCAGGTTCACTTCCTTAACCCTGGCCGGGAAAAGCATGACATTACTTAATATCTCCCAGCAGCAAGGACCAAAAGCAGCACAGATTGCTTCTCTGCAAGAGGCAGATCTCATAGGTGGTATTCCTGGATCATGTAAATGATGCATTCCTACCAAATCAGGCTCAATAGTTCAAAATCACATGCTCCAGTGGAAACCAGACATTACCCCCACCAGAATGAGCTGGCCAGGATGTCCTTCTCTGTCTCATAGTGTAAAAGAGCAATGAGTGCCCTGCAAAACCTTAGACTAAACCTCCTCTTCTCCACCATTAACAGCACATAAGGAGGTACATTAAAAATTGCTCCTTTTCTATCACTGTATTGGTTCCCTTTTTGTCACCAGAATCTACAAGTAAAAGTTCGGTGCCTCAGTGAGACAGGAATGGTGCCATGCCATTCTGAGCTATGGACTCCTTTTCCAGATCCAAAGCACTGCACTGCGAAATTGTACCCAATGCATGGCATAGCTGGTCAGGGACAGCCTTTTTTCAGTCTAGGCCCCATTAAAGACGCCAAAGGAGAAAGCAATTAGTGGCCTTACATGACATTTACTGGTAAAACTCAACTGTGTTCCAAGCAAAGAAGAGTCCAGAGTCTTGCACTTAGTCATGCTGGCCTGACTCACACCTCTATGCCCAGTAACTCAGCTCATTATTCAAACCCTAAAACTTTTGCTCAAGTGTCCTATACATTGCACTGCTCGTCACAGCACATTTTGTACATATTATTGTTATGTCTTGGATTATCCGTTCTACCCTTTATCAATGCTATCCATTGTCTTAAGCATGTTATCCACAGTGACATGGAATCTCACTGCTGTCTCCGTCTCCTTGTAACAACACAGTCCCTCAATCAGTCTGTTACACCAAATACAATCCTTAGTTTTCTGACATATGTTACTCAGCTTTGGTACCCCTTGCTCCAGTTATTGTCTGAATTAATGTAAAAAATCACAGCCTTTCCTTAGCTTGTTCTAAAACAGTTTCAGCTTGCACATTCCACATTACAACACTCTATAAAACATCAGTATCTAACCCACTGCCCGATCAAGCACTTTTGTCCTACCCACTACTCTGGTATGGTCATTACTTGCTAAGATCCCGTTGATCCTGATCATGAACTGTGAACAACGATTGTGAACTATGTGAGCAGGTAGCCTGCTGTCTGAACTGGTCTTTCCCTCTTCCCCAGACCCCTGGTAAGATACATTCATGCCAAGCCTGTCCCTCAGCGACATTTTGTCACCAATTGTTTGCAGATGCCTGACAGCAGTGCAGCATCTTCTTTGCTCCACTGCATCCACAGTGACCCTTAGCTGCTTAAGCTCTTTTTGCTGGGTAACCGCGGCAGCGCTCGGGGAAGATAACTTCTGCGCTCTGCTGTTCCTGCGGGTTCACAGGCAAGAAGTACCCTGCAATGAATGGTGCTGGGCAGTAGATGGAAGCAGCAGTCTGAGTATGTGCTACAGGCACCATCTCCAGAGACAAAACCGCCAAATGCCAAAGAAGCTACTGCAGAAGGGATTGCTGGGGAAGTGGGACTGGGGGCAACAGGGGCAGTTCATCAGGCTTCAATTACTGAGCCACAAGCACTGCTGGCGTTATTTCTGAAGGTGGCTTGGAGGATGTCTGGGAAATTCCCTGGCAGTGGAGAATAGCATGGCTACAACATTGACTTTTGAGTCTGTCCTCAGTTTTCATTCAGTTCTACGTCGCAGCTAACCTGGTCCAGCCTCATATTTTACCTGCTACCCCAATCTATGAATGCTGCCTATTCTGTTACATTCATTTCAACTTTGATTCATTGTCTAGCCTGATCCATATATATTTTCTCAGGAGCCTGAATATCCCACACCCTGGTCATATCAAACATGACCCACAACCTAGGATCTCTATTTAGAATCCATACTTTCCATCTTAAGCAACTGATATATGCTATAAACTAGTCTTTAGCTCGTTAACACACTGCTCCATTCTGATTCATACTTGTCACTGACTTCCTTGTCTGCTCCACCTTATCAGCCTAACACTGAGCCTGCGTGGTGCCTACCTGAGACAACAGCAGCAGATAATAAATAGTCAGTGGGCTGTACAAGGCTTGGTAGTCTCCCTGTGACATCCGTGATGTGAGCCCCTGGTAGGCAGCACACCTCTCTGGGGGGCACATCAGGCTGGCGAATGGATGCCTCTGTACCTCTCAGAAGAGAGTTTCCATGAATGGAACCGCAAGCACTGCTGAAACAACATGAAGGTAAGAGGGGGACTTTTTGATGGGTAAACACTTCCAAGGAGGAATGAATCCACAGGCATTTCAGCATCGACAGCAGGCAGGTGAACTACACTGAGCAACACATCTAGGCTTCGGAGCTGCTTGTTGGCGTGCACCTACAGAAGGAAGAGAGAAAGAGACACGGCTATGGAATGATCCATCTGACCTATTGTAGACCTTTTTCTCTTAATGAAAACAGTAATACCTGGAAATGCCTGTATATTGATATTCCCAAGAAAGGAGTCAAGCTGAGCATATTTTATATTAGACTAATCTGACAGCCATTGAAACTTCATCAGATGAATTCCAGCTTCTCAGAATAGTCTTCTGACGGTAAGATGGCTCAGGTACCTAATCTAGTTCAAGTCACAGGAAAACATAAGCATTGTGTTTGACTTAGGAGAATCACTGTCACTTGCTTTGATTGCTTCTTCAGAGATTGTACAGATGTGTAAGATGAACTATTTGAAACACTCAGATCTCACTGGGTTTATAGGTAGAACTAATGCTGACCAGGACAGTAAGCACTGAATACTTGTACTAAAGTGACACAATGGTTAACAATGTATTTTGCACTAAGAAAAAAGGGCAAAATATTGCTCCGATTTGACCTGTGGAATTTCTCATTATAGTTAACAGTAATATGGTTACAGATTTATATGTGTTTTCATATTACAAATCTTCAGCCATGGTTTATATTACTACTTCTGGAGCTATAAAAGGCTTTAAATGAACAATATCCGGACTTTTTTTTCAAAGATATGAATTGTTTCATGAAGATGAATGTCCTTCCACCACTGAAAACATAGTTTATTGTATGCTTTCCTCAGCTAATGCTGAGGAGGGAGGAAAAGGTGGTTTGTTTCTTTCCTTTTAACATGAAATTAAATATTGCACTAGAGGAACTTTAAAACAAGATGAAAATGCATTTCTTAGGTTAGATTATATTAGATGGGAAGGGTTAAAGGGGAGAAATGTGCATTTTCCAGTTTGAAAGGGGATTTTTTCTTTTCACTTTTCACCTGTAGAAGTTGAGAATTATCTATGAAAATCAGCCCATCAAATTGCTTAAAAAGGTGAACGGATGGAGAAATGGAAAAACAGGACGGGATGGAAGAGACACAGAGAAATACATCCCTCGAAAAATGTAATTCACCTTTCCTTAGAGCTTAATTGAGAATAACATCTATTGCTCTCTGGAAATACTTGTTTCATTCAGTGAATGTCTTGAGATTTTCTATGCTGGGAAAAAGTAACTGGGGCAAAGCCCTACTCCACGGGCAGCACAGAAATGATTTGGTTGTGCAGAACTAAGCCGAACTGCCTAAGTCATGCAGACACATCCTGGATATTCAGGATCTCCTGCAAGTTAAATAGAACTGGGCAACCCACTCTTGCATGGGCATCCAGTACCCATAGGTGTCAGTTAAAATCTAGACTACTAATTATGAATCAGATATCAAAATATGATGTTGAAGTTGTTCTTATATCTTCCATATGGTATAGGATCTGAATGGAATAATGTTCTTCCTTCTATCCCCCTCATGCTTTTTCCTTTATTATCATCATTCTTCCTTTCTTCTTTTGTTCACTGCATCTGTTCTCATCAATTCTTTCATTTAAAAACCATTCTGTATATTTTCTTTTATTTTCTTTACTTTTTCTCTGAAGCTTGATGCTGTGCCCTTTGCCATGAAGCAGAAAAACAGCACAGAATTCCAGGAATTCATCCTCCTGGGATTTCCGGCTATGATGGAACTTCAGATGTTGCTCTTCGTGGTATTCCTGGTGGCCTACATGCTGACCATCTTGGAAAATATACTGATCATTATCCTGATAAAGATGAGCCATCAGCTTCATAAGCCCATGTATTTCTTCCTCTGCAACCTCTCCTTCCTGGAGGTTTGGTTCACCTCAGTCACTGTTCCCAAACTGCTAGCGAATTTCCTTGTTGAAAACAAGAATATATCTTTTGGAGGCTGCATGACCCAGCTTTACTTCTTCAGCTCCTTTATTTGCACTGAGTGTGTCCTCCTTGCTGTCATGGCTTATGATCGTTATGTGGCCATCTGTAAACCTCTGATGTATCCAGTCATCATGAACCACCGGCTCTGCATACAGCTAGCTGCATGCTCCTGGCTCATTGGTTTCTTGGCCTCCATGCTGAAAGTTGTATTCATCTCTCAGCTGTCTTTTTGTGGTTCCAACGTCATCAACCACTTCTTCTGTGACATCAGCCCCTTGCTGAACATGTCATGTGCTGACATGACAATAGCTGAAATAGTAGATTTCATCCTGGCCTTGCTTATCTTGCTGATTCCCCTCTCCATCATGGTTATCTCCTACATATGCATCATCAGCACCATCCTGAATATCCCCACTGCCCAGGGCAGGAAGAAAGCCTTCTCCACCTGTGTTTCTCACCTTACTGTAGTCATTATCTTCTTTTCAGCCACCCTGTTCATGTATGCCCGGCCCAAGAGAATCCACCCTTTTGACTTAAACAAGCTGGTGTCAGTTGCATACACTATTGTGACTCCCATGCTAAATCCCTTCATTTACTGTCTGAGGAACCAGGAGGTTAAGGAGGCTTTGAAGAAGATCTTCAGACTGTCCTCCATTAAGATATTTCCTTAGAGACAGAGTGTAAGTGTAAGAGTTAGAAGGAAAGGTTTTCAGATTTAAGTTGTACTCAGAACTGTATATGCAGTGTACAGTAGCTGACAGCTAAGGTGAGATGCATGTGCCTAACATGCCTCATGCTTTAAGAACCTTGCCTATTCTGCTCCATTTGTGAATGTGATGCTAAAAGGAAGATTCTCTTCTGCAGTTCCTGGATGGTATCTGCCTATTCAAAAGGAGAGGCCTCAGGCACTCCACAGGATTTCATGTTCTGCAAGAAGCCTGTACATAGAACTCAATCAATCCTCATGGAAGAGAGCAGAAGGAAGTGTTCACAGTGGGGTGGGAGAAGCCCAACTATTTAAGGAAGGCTGAAATAAGCAAATAAATTGATGACTTTACATACTAGTCACTGCAAATGAAATAACCTTTTTCTCCCCGTTTTTAGCATATATTCTTTAAATTCTGTTCTTATAAATTCTGCTGAAGTCACTGTGCATTAGTTGGAATATGAACAACCAAACTCTACTATGTATATGTACTGTAAATTATATATGAATTTACATGTATTTTCCTTTCTTTTTTCAATAAATAATAATACAGTCTAATATTAACCATGTAGATTTTTTTCTCTATTTTGAATATCATAGAATATATTGAATATTTGTATATAGAAAGCATTAAACCCCTAATATTCTGATCACTTGTGCTGAGGTAAGATAAAAAAAAAAAAACAACAGCAATAACAACAAATGATATGAGACATCAGAATATCCTTAGATGGAGGAAAAGCTCGTCACAGACAGAGCTATCAAGTCATTCATCTGGCCTGTCTCTGGAGTGCTCGTGTGAAAATAACACTTGCTTCTGAACTGATACAGGAGTATCCAAGGATGCTTCTGCATTATTAATAACTTTACCAGCACTTCATTCCAAAGTTGTGATTCCCAATTGTGTTCCCAAGTCACTGCATGTATGCTCGTTCAGGGTTGAGTTGTTTGGGGTTTTTTAAGCTAAATGGCTTATACTATTGCCAGGCAAGGGAGAGAAGAAATAATTTGTTTCTTTGATTGGTCCCATTGGAAGAATAAACCAAATGCCCAGGTGAAGTCTTTAGGAAAATGACAGACTACTAAACGGATGTCATGGCACAGGCTCTCTGAACTTGAAGCGATCCGTTCAGTGTTGATACAAGGACTCAGACTTGTAAGTGAGATTGAAGTATTTACTAATGTAGTATTTCTTATAGTAAGTATCAATAACTCTTTCTTTAAGTCTGCTGTATATTGGCTAATGAAGCTGGTGAGAAGGGACTATGGCAGGAAAGATCACTTCCTTGTCAGCGTGTTTTAATGAAATCTTTTCACTGTGAAGCCACACAGCAAATCTCGTTTCTCACAGAATATCTATGAATTTACATGCAAAGAAAGTGAAGCAGTGTCTTCCAACTGAAGATACTTTTTATCAGTCTTCCCTTCCTTTCCTCTTCCTTTCCCTTCCCTTCCTTGTCCCTTCCCTCCCTACTCTAACCCTAATTCTTCCCTTCCCTAGCTCTAACCCTTCTCTTCCCTTTCAAACTCTTCAGCAATGTGAGATAACGTGGGGAGTTTTCAAATGGGATTTGGGATGAAGTCTGCAATTTCCGGACACATGGTCTATGGAACACAAAAGCTCTATTTAAGCTTATTGTTTTAATGATGTTGAAGTTACAGCTTGAATTCTGACCTTTAATGAAAGTTTCAACTTTACAAAAGGAGAAGCCATTGATGAGGATTATGTAAATGCTTCTGCTGGTATTGAGAATATTTTATTACTTTAAGAAGGATCTTTGGTGACTGATTTCCTGGCAAGACTGTTCACAAATGCAGAAATCAGTTCATTGGACAAGTTAAAAATCACTAGCTAGAACAGATAGTGCCCTCTAGAAGACCAAGGAGAAGTTGGGCATTATGTCACTGAGAGAATTCAGGATTGCTGTCCTTTTGTTCTAAATACCTTTGTCTTGGAATACTTTAATGATTATTCAATGAGTATTTACAGCACTAGATATACTAATATTAACTTGACTGCAAAGTGAAAGGCATGTAAAACAGCTGGGGGGAGAGAGAAAGAGGGAAGTGCTCTAATGTATTATAATCACAAATAGTAAGTTGTTAATGTCATTGTCTTTACAGAGGTAGATGGGAGACACGGCGGTGAGCAATCACAGCATGGTCAAAGAATTCATTCTCCTGGGATTTCCCATTTATCCTCATCTTCAGATTCTCTTCTTTACAGTATTCCTCATTGCGTATCTCTTAGTTTTAGCAGAAAATATGATCATCATCCTGACTGTCTGGACAAACTATAACCTTCACTGCCCCATGTATTTCTTTCTGAGTAATTTGTCCTTTCTGGAGATGTGGTACGTGACAGTCACACTCCCCAAGACAATACTGAGCTTTGTGTCAGTGACAAAGGGAATCTCCTTCATGGGATGCATGACACAGCTGTACTTCTTCTTCAGCCTGGGCAGCACTGAATGTTTCCTCCTAGCTGTCATGGCATATGATCGCTATATTGCCATTTGCAAGCCTTTCCATTACTCTACTATCATGACACGCACTGTCTGTGTCTACCTTACTACTGGATCCTGGTTGACTGGTTTCTTAATTTCTGGATGCAAAGCATTTTTTATCTCTCAGCTGACATACTGTGGACCCAACATAATCAACCATTTCTTCTGTGATGTTTCTCCTCTCTTGAACTTAGCCTGTACAGACTCAGAAAGAGCTGCACTCATGGATTTTGTGGCTGCCTTATTTATTCTCCTGACGTCTCTCTCTGTAGTGATCCTATCTTACACCTACATTATCTTCACTGTCCTTCACATTTCATCTGTACAAGGTCGCCAAAAAGCCTTCTCCACCTGTGTGTCTCACCTTATAGTCGTCATTCTCTTCTATGCAACAAGCATTTTCATTTATGTAAGGCCCAAAACGCTTCCAGTTAATGACACAAACAAAATCATGTCTGCTTTCTATGCCCTTGTTGTTCCTCTCTTTAATCCCATCATTTACTGCTTGAGGAACAAAGAAATGAAGGACGCTCTCCAAAAGACCTTGTTAAGAAAAAGACTTTCCTTGCAAAAACATTAGCAGGCTTTATAACAAAAAGACTGTGTAGTTCAGAAAACCAAAGAGAAATAAGTGGATCTTATGATTAAATCACTTAATAAAAAGCTCTGGTTTGTGCTTCAGAAGAAGTGTTCTGGTTTCTGGCACTGCTGCCTTTGAATTTCCTGCCTCCTGTGCTTTGCCATAGGAAGGCTTCTGTAAGTGCCGGCATGAGAAGCATGTTTCCGGGGGCACAAACATGTGAGTGCAGCAGAAGCCTCACATCACGTGCAGGCAGGGGATGTGCTCCGGGCTCATTCCTGTGGCCTTGCTTGTGGCCAAGGTGTCAGGAAATGGGCACCACTGTGGTGATTGTCTTCCGCATGCCCAAGGCTTGCCACGGGGGAGGTCATGGCACAGCCTTTCCTTTTGCTCCCCACACCTCTCTCAGAGGGAAGGCCATTGTTGTGTGCAGATTGGCTTCTGCTGGGAGGGTTGGACCCTTCTGCAACACTAACAGTGCTCTCAGGACACCTCTGCTGGGCTCACGTGCCTCATCTCCTCTCTGTGCAGTCTCTGTGTGCTCCTCAGGGAACATCAAGGGTGTACCTGGAGCCTGGTCCTTCTCCATTGTACCTGAGCCCTGTTGTGCCATTGTGGTCCCAGCATCTCCTCAGCAGAGGAGTTGTGCAGAAACTATTGTGCAGTGACCACAAGTCCCCAATTCACATTGCGCTGTGCTGCTTAATGGTGAAGCCGTGAATGAAGGAGGGAAGTGGAGTCTGTGAAAAAGAGGTGGGATGGGGCAAAGGTGTTTTAATTTTGTCTCACACAGAAAAAAACAAGCTAAACCCAAACCCAAACCCAAACCAACCCCATTGTGACCCTACTACATCAAGCCTATGACAATTGCAGAGACTGACAAGACCAGAACCTGTCATTTGTAGATCAATTAATTTGAACTGCATCTGTGCAGGGCTCCAGCTTCAGCTCTTTTGCTTATATATATGGCTTTAGAATCATTTGAGACAACAGAACCATAAACCTTCAAGTACAGATTCAGCCTTTCTCTGGTTCTGATCTTGCTAAAGGCTGCATTTCCCTCTGCATTAAAAGGTTTCTCCAGATGCACCCCGCTAAGTTTCGGTTTGTGGGGTTTGCCATACATTAGACTATCACAGCTGAGAGGTTCTCCTTGTCCTCCTTGTAACTCCCTTCTGGTTGTTACAGGATGATACAAGATCACCTCTTAATCTTCTTCTCACCAGACAAAACAAGACCAGCACTACTCTTTGTACCCATACTCTAGACAACTGCTGGCCTCTGCTGGGCTCTCTCCCTTTTCTCTCAGCCCAACCCAAGTTATGGTGAATGACTGTCACATCCTCTGCTCCAGGGCTTTGGGACTGTGACTCTTTGGTGGTTGTTCTTTCCTCTGCCCTTAGATATCAGTTAACATGAGCTGGGTTCAGCGTCTCGGACAAAACCTTACACACACACAGAGTTTCTTACTTCTACTCTGTATGGAATCACAGAAGAAACAATAACATCCTCCCTCTTTCTGTGATTGCTTCCACTGGGGTTTCCTAGATCAAACCTATTGGGACACTGAATATAAATAATGCGACCGATTTATCTGTGTGGGTATATAAACTGACACAAGTCTACACTTCATCTGTTCCCTATTGAACATATTCTCCAGGATCAACTAAGGCAGTGGATTCCACTCTGAACTCCCACTACAGAAGGTTGAGACCAGTTTTGTTTCTATAAGCATAGTTTAAGGCATTCTTAACTTGGAAGGAATAATCTGAGTTAGCTACAAACAAACCAGACCCAGAGCTATAAAGAGTTTATACTTATGCTGTAAGGGGGATGCTGTGTGTATGTTTGTCTCTCCATAAGATTTATGCAGCTATAAGCCTCTTCAGAGCTAGCCATAGATACCTCTAATGGCGTTCTTCAGATGTGTTTGCCTTCTTTTCATATGAAATTGTATATATCCTTGTGGAACTTCCCAGTTCCCTCTCAGCTCATGGGATGTAGATGGTACAACTTTAGAAATGTATAGGCATAGAAACAAAAATAGTCATTGTAAATGTCTATCTAAAAGCTCATAACCTAACTTCACACTGATGGACAACATGATAGCATGATTCATGTGACTTCTTTTAGCCTTGTGTCTTAGCTGAGACAGGACTGGGAGTTCCTATCAATTTCCATGAAATACGAAGTTAAAAGCATGCTGACAGCTTTACTATGAGCATTGCTGAACTGAGTCCATGAATTTCACACAATTCATTTCTAGAAACTCAGCAAGACAGGGTCTGAATTTTTACAGTGTCTTAAGTGTGGTGTATCATATCAATATGAGTGTAAACCTGTCTGGTTAGCTTTCATTGATTTAATTTATTGCAGGTCGATAAGGAGCATCTTTCCCCTACAGAATGGGTGGGAGGAATGAAACCAGTGTCAGGTACTTCATTCTCCTGGGTTTTCCCACCACTCCAGAACTGCAGCTACTCCTCTTCTTTGCTTTACTTCTGGCTTATTTGTTAACTGTGTTGGAAAACTTCCTTACCATTCTCATCATCCTAACTAACCCCAGCCTGCAAAAGCCCATGTATTTCTTCCTAGGAAACCTGTCTTTCTTAGAGATCTGGTATGTTTCTGTCATTGAACCAAAGATGCTTGTAGATTTCCTCTCACAAGACAAACATATCTCCTTCCAGGGGTGCATGACACAGTTGTATTTCTTTGTGACTTTTGTCTGTACTGAGTATATTCTGTTAGCTGTTATGGCCTACGACCGCTTCCTGGCTATATGCAAACCTCTGCAATATTCACTCATCATGACTCACCAGTTCTGTGCTCAGCTGGCAGCTGGTTGTTGGATGTGTGGTTTCATCACTTCTTCCATCAAGCTGAGCTTTATTGCCCAGCTCTCATTCTATGATGTAGAGAAAATCAATCACTATTTCTGTGACATTTCACCCCTACTGAACATCTCCTCCAGCGACTCATCTTTGTCTGAGCTAGTAGACTTCGTCTTGGCTCTGATGGTCATCATGGTGCCCCTGTGTACTGTGGTCATCTCCTATATTTGCATCATGTTCACTGTGTTGAAGATCCCTTCTTCTCATGGGAGGCAAAAGGCCTTTTCCACCTGCAGTTCCCACTTGACTGTAGTGATATTGTTCTACTCCACCACTCTTTTCACTTATGCCCACCCTAAGCTCATGTACACCTACAGTGCTAACAAGGTGGTATCAATCCTGTATACAGTAGTTGTGCCACTTCTGAATCCCCTTATATATTGTCTTAGAAATAAAGAAGTCAGGTTCGTCCTGGGGAAGACCTTTACTTGCACAAGACACACCTAAGAAATCAACCAAAGACTTCTGGAGAAGGTGCTTTGCTCACGAAGATCAACTGGCAGTGCTGACGAACTAAAGTTGATGAAGTGAACCTCTGCTAATTATGCAACCAGGGACCATATTTCTTGACCTCGGTAAATCTGAGTTTGACCTATGTATATGATACAGTTGGTTGGTTTGCTTCTTTGTTTTTCCCCTAGGATTCTATGCTGCCTACCGTTCTTTAAAGTCTTCCACTGAATGACTATTCCAGTTTTAAAGAGAACGCTTGGCAATGACAGAAACTGAAACACAGATTTTGTTTACCTTAGATATATTATTAGGTGCAGGGAATTTTGGGTGGGATTGTAAAAGGCATGCAAAATGCTGATATGCACATCTCATTCATTTACTTTGAGATTATGGTATTGTCCCTGGAAAGAAGTAAGCAGTGGGAAAGGATGAATAAACTTCCTTAGATACCTGATTTAGGATAAAAATGAAACAACCTCAGGAAACAACTCTTCTAATGTAGCAATAGAAGGAATACCACGTAAGTAGCTCATGCTGTGGCATAGAGACAGTGTCACTTGGACTCAGTCCCTGGTACCCTGAATAGGTTTATTGTACCAAGGGCACGCCAAATAACTCACTCCAAGAAGAAATGCAGACACAGCTGACAGGATAGATCTCTTCACTCTTTCCTTCAGTCTGCATGAGCCCTGGATCCAGCAGTATGTCAGCAGGAGTCATGCCGTTAAAGCCTGACCCACAGGCTGCAGTCCAAGTCTTCCCATAGCGTGTGAAGCAGTCCAGGGACAGAGCTGATGCGTCTGAGTTAAACACTGATCATCCCTGAGAAAACCTGACAAAAGGCGCCTCTACTCCATGCTCTGGATATCACAGTGATCCAAAATGTTTCATATTCTGTAACAAATATTAAATATCCATCAGCTGAACGCATGTGACCATGTTAAACCTGGGTTTGAGTTTCTAATTGAGCCCTTCATTTCTGATATGGGCTAGCACATCAGCATACGCTGCTCTGTACAAGCAGACTGCCTCTTCAGACTCTGCAGCCTTTCCAGAGAGGAAGCCTTCAGACCTCTGTGAAAGAACTTGTTCTGTGCATCCTGCTGACATGGATACAACACATCCAAACAAGACTTTTTGGGACTTGATCACAGTTTCAGTGAGAGGTGTCAAGAACAGCTTGAAGTGGCCCATACTAGGAAGCCATCAACAGAAATGTGAAGTGCTGGCTGTGTTCCAAGTATTAATAGAAAATGTGCTACGACAATGGGTAATTTATACAATGTGAATCTACAATGAACAGTTCCATGAGAAAGGAGGCAAGGAAAAATAAACCCAGTAGTTCCTTAGTTTTGCATTTGAGAGCAGGAGCCCAGAATGACTTAGATATATCAGCATGGATTCCCCCCAAAACACATCAAAATTAGACATCTCAGTCTAACATCTAATGAGACATCTAAGCACCTACCCTAGGCACTTTCAGTATTCATGGACACATATTATCATCCGCAGGAGATATTTTTTCTATACAGCTTGAAAGTTTGCCTTCAACATATAGATGGTATGAATCATTCTCCAACAGTCCCTATTTCTCCCATGAATTGTAAAGATAGCCTAGATCAGGCTGGTATGTTACTTGTGGTTTAACTGCAGCAGGCAGCTAAGCCCTAAATACCCCCTTGCTCACTCCCCACTCAGTGGCATGGGTAAGAGAACCAGGATATAAGTGATAAACCTTGTGGGTTGGGATAAAGAAACTTAATAGGTAAAGCAAAGGCTGTGTGCACAAGCAAAGCAAAATAAGGAATCTATTCACCACTTCCCATCAGCAGGCAGTTGTTCAAGCATTGCCAGGAAAGCAGGGCTTACCTGGGAAGACAAATGTTGTCATTTCAAGTGCCCCCCCCTTCCTTCTTCTTTCCTCTAGCTTTTTTTTGCCAACCATTAAGTCATATGGCATGGAATATCCCTTTGCTCACTCAGGAGCAGCTGCCCCAGCTGTGTCCCTTCCCAGCTTCTTGCTCACCCCCAGCTTACTCACTGACATTGTACAAACACTCTTCAGCAGTAGCTAAACCATTAGCTAAACATTCCCATGATACCAACACTGATTTCAGCACAGATCTGAAATACAGCCTCATGCAAGCTACTATGAAGAAATTTAACTCCATCGCAGCCAAAATCAGTAGTCAACCCCACTGCATTCTTACTACAATATATGGAAGTATGCCATCAAAAACATGAGCTATTTATTTCCTTATTTCAGTTTCTCATCTATAAAATGAAAACCATAGCATTTCAGTACTCCTTAGCAAGTTTTCCATTGGAATATTAAATTTTGCAGGGTGTGTAGCTCATCTAATAGAGTGGTGTTCAAGGCTGGGTTGGACAGAGCCTGGGATGACATGGTTTAGTGGGAGATGTCCCTGCCCAGGGCAGGGGGGGTGGAACTAGATGATCTTAAGGTCCTTTCCAACCTTCACTATTCTATGATTCTATGATCTGGCTACACACATTGATTGGTTTTAAAGCATTGATCTGAAGGTAATTGCTTTGAAATGATGTTCAGAAAATCCTTCAAATACACTGTAAAGAGGATTACCACCCAGTTGTTATGATTTTTTATAACCACTAATAATTATGTAGCTAGATAAGCTGAAACAAATAATCAATTACCTATTCAACATAGGTACCCAAGCATTCTTAGGGAAGTAGAGAACACAGACAAGCTTTAGACCTTCTGAGAACGCAAATACTCTCTCATATCTAAAGGTTTATTTCTGGAAGTTTTCCTAATGAAGACTTGTAAATTGAAGGTTAGGTGCCTTTGGAGTATTGTAAATAGATCACCTCCCAGAAGTAATGTACATAAGACCAGGAGTGTAATCTTTGCTCTTGAGAACCTTACCATCCCCCTTCATCTTGTCATCTGCCTCTGGGAGCTGATGGGAATGCATGCTAAAGTTAAATAGTCCGGCCAGAGAAGGCATTGATCTATGAGGAGTCACAAAATTTGAGCATCTTTTCTATCGAGAAGAGAAGCAACTACTTCATGTAGATTTCTTTAAAGCACCCTCCAAAACAAAGATCATTTCATACAGCCTACTGTAACTGTGATGCTGCTGTGCTGAAGGAAGAATGCCCTCGCGCGCATCCTGTTTGATCAACAGAGAGACAATCCAGAGACAGCTTCAGACCTCAGGTGAATCAAAACTCCTGCTGACATTCCCCTTTCGCTGGCTATAACAGCATCGCCAGCAGCTTCATGCTCAGTTGTGGTTTCTGTTGGCTGGTTTAAGAAAGCCTTTTATGGCAATAGTAATTATGTGATGCTGTAGTGATTAGCAATTAGCAATTAGTGATTAGTAATGCAGTAGTAATGCGTTAAAGATCAATTCATTTCTTTAAAAAGATTAGGTACATGAGGGTGATTATAATGTATCTAATGGAAATCATAGCAAAGCAAACAAAATACCAGCAACTGCCACTCAGCTTTATGCATCTATGCACACCTTCATATAGTTAGCTATGATTGAGCTGGGCTTCCCTTTAGGTCAATGGAGAGAAACAGAAAATCCAAAAAACAGGGTTTATAACTTCTATGGTAAATATTCTCAAGTGGGAGTGTTTCCTTCCGGCCACTGAATTTAAAGGTAGTTTAAATTATTAGTTATAATGTAGGCATCAACCCAGTGTACATATTCAAGCATCGGTGAGATGACACCCAACTTGTGACAGCAAAATGACTGAACATAACTGAAAAGGATCTGTTTGAAATATTCTGTCAATGAATATTGCTTTGAACATCCTGTGAGAAGTAAAATAAGAAAACATATTTAAGAAAGTTCAACATTTGAACTTTTTCTTCTGAGTACTTTTAAAACCTCAGTTTCTCACCTAAAGAAGTGCTGTTCTTTCTATAACAAAAGCTTCATTTTTACAATTATCCACCTTTTTCATGCATTTCTTGGCTCGTATATTTTTAAAGTTGTTTTACATCAACTGAAGAAGCATTTTCATTTGTTCTTATGTTGAGGGGAGGGCACCTTTCTTGGGTTAGCAACAATCTTAGGGTGTGATTTTGCAGCCTAGTTACATCTGACATAGTTGTTTAGACTAATTTGAGAATGAAATGTCTGTTTCCTGGTTGCTTGTAATGTAAACCTTTAAAATAAGTTGGATGAGCTGCATGTAAATGGAAAGTGCTTCTTTCCACTGGGGATAATATAACAGGGTAACTGGTTCATCTGTAAATGAATATGTTAGAAAAATCATCAGATGAGACACATTAATCCATTTTCTATTGTTTTCCATCTTTATTTTTCATATTTCTCATGTTTCAGGTATCTTATTATTTATCGTATCCTTCCAATTGCTTCTCCAGGCAAAGTATCTGAAATTCACTGCGGCCTAATTTCTTATTTGAGCATTATCTGAAAGGAAATGGAAAATCACACCAAAGCAACTGAGTTCATTTTGACTGGGTTCAAGTCTTACCCAGGATCACAACTCCTCCTCTCTATTCTCTTCTCAGCAATGTATGTTGTCACTGTGGTAGGAAATGCCTGCATGGTCCTCATCATTAGAATGGACCCCAAGCTGCACACTCCCATGTACTTTTTCCTAGAGAACCTTTCCATCTTGGACATCTGCTATTCTTCTGTCATCACTCCCAAAGCAGCACTGGCATTCTCACTGGGCAGAAGAATAATTTCCTACAATGGCTGTGCATCTCAAATGTTCTTCTTCTCTCTCTTTGGTACAACAGAAGCCTTCTTCCTTGCTGTGATGGCTTATGATCGCTTCAGTGCCATCTGTAATCCACTGCTGTACCAAATCATCATGAATAAAAGACTTTGCGTTTTCATGGTGGTGGGCTCTTACCTATCAGGCTGCATCAACTGCACGATCCAGACAGGCTTTACATTCAATCTGTCCTTTTGTGGGCCCAAAGAAATAAACCACTTCTTCTGTGATGTTCCTGCAGTGATGCATGTCTCCTGCTCAGACACACTTGTCAATGAAATAGTCATGCTGGCTGTATGTGGATCCATTATTGTGGGCACTGCCTTGGTGGTTTTTATCTCTTATGGCTATATAATCATCACTATCATCCGAATGCCTTCAGCCGAGAGCAGGCACAAGGCCTTCTCTACTTGCTCTTCTCACATGCTGGCTGTCACGTTGTTCTTTGGGGCTGTTTTCTTCATGTATGCTCAACCTGGGGCCACATCTTCACCTGACAAAAGCAACGCCATCTCTATACTCTACACTACTGTTATTCCCATGATAAACCCTTTCATTTACACCCTCCGAAACCAGGAGGTAAAAGGGTCTCTGAGAAGACTGTTAAAAAGGAAAGGTTTTCTTTAGTATCTTTACTAAAGGTTACAATGACCATAGTGTCCAATTCACTACAGGCAGATGTTTAGAATCAAGAACAAGGAACATTAGGGCTTGCTTTCAACAGACTCTTGTCATTACAGAACATTGGTGCAATAAATGAATGCAGGGGGTATAAAAGAAATCTAGGAGAATTAGATCCCATGAAGGTTGGGATTCATCTCTCAGATGATTTACAGTCCATCTGAGCTGTAATATAGAATCCTTTTATAACTATTCAAAAGGCACAAGCATTTTAAAGAAGTTATTAATCCAACTGTGCATTAGGACATACAACTCCAACTCTGGCAGTGCCTTATTCTGTGCATTGGAACACAGCCAGTTCAGGTGAAGATACTCTCACTGCAAACACACAAAGACCAATTAGAGTGAACCGAATGATTTCTTTGCCTGGGACTCCTCAGGTTTAAACTATTTTTTTTCTTCAATTTTGCTTTTAATCACTTCTTTTAGAAATGAGTGGAACCACTGAAATCCTGGTTCCAACCGTCAAACATTGATGGGCAATTGAAACCTTGAGGCTGAAGTGCTCTGTTCTGGGTCCATGTGTTTGTGTGCATTGCAAGAGTGTTTTCAGCAGGATGGAAGCTATTTCTCTGTGATAAATAAGCTGATAGCATAACACTGACACAGTCTGAGGAGAATATGTGTTAGTTCAGTTTAACAGCTGCTTGCAGTGGTAAAAACGTGCATTTCAAATATACCAACTTAAACTTCTGCACCACGTGTCTGAAGCATTGACTTCTGGAGTTCTCATGTGAGCACCATCTTACCAGGGGCCTACTCAGTTCTCATTATATTACAGCGTAAGTCAAATGCCAGGGCTGACTAGAAATCAGAGAAAGTAATTCTTTAAATTAATTGTTCCTACTTGAAAGAATATCACTTTGAAATAAACCAATCACTATCCATAGTTGCCTCTTTCTCTCTTATTTATACCATAAGCTCAAATGCAGATGCCTATATCCCCATTCCTACAAAGCCATCCTAAACTAGTGGAGAAAATACCAGAGGAATATCCCTCTGTGTCAACCATAAGCATTTCACTGACCATGTACCATAGGTATTTCTATGAGGTTTTTTCTACTAGCCACTCTTGCAACTTTAGTGCCCAGGAGTCTTCCAAAGGATCTAAACTAGTATGTAAAGACATTGGGATGGAATGCAGCTTCAATGTAGGATATCTATGTTCATTGTTCAGTGGAGCTCTCTACACCTGAAGGTTAATATTTCCTAGCAAGCTATTTGGTTTACCCTGTTATAGGCAAGTCTCAGCCGGGGGTAACTACCACTACATTTGGCAGCTAAACTCCAGCGTTACACACTTGACCTAGGCATCAGAAATGCCCCTGACATTGTTTAATTTAATGATACAGACAGAGCTTGCACACACAAATCATAAATGACACTTCAGCAAGAAGTATGAGATTGCATTTTCAGCTATCTCATTTTTCTCTGATTCTCAGCCAAATACTAAGCTGTGGGTCTAAGCTGAACAAGGTTTGATATTACCTGATCCATTACAAACCCTAGCGCTGCGAAGGGGAAGAGCAGAGGTCCTGCCACAGGCAGGTACCACCCTCCACTCTCCAAAGGACTCAGCTGACAACACAGGCAGCTTTGTGTGAAGCAAAGGCTCCCCCAGCTGCCTGCAGGTGGACGGTGTTTGTGTCCCAGCGCGTTCCGTCCCACCTCAGCGGACACATCGAAGCCGCAGCGGCAGAATGTCATCCTTGAGACCTCGCGTTCTCCCACGGCCCTGCGCTCTGGCGCTGGAGGGGTTAATGCGGTAGGGCGCGCTGGCCCTTTAAGCGAGGACGCGCATGCGCAGTTGGCGCACCGGCGTTCTGCGCAGCCATGCGGGTCGTGGTGGGTGAGTGCGGGGTCTGCTGCGGCCGAGCGCCCGGTGCGAGGAGCTGGGCCCGAGGGGTCTGCGAGCGGGGAGGGCCGGGGCTGAGGGACTGCGGGGCTGAGGGGCTGAGGGGCTGAGGGACTGCGGGGCTGAGGGGCTGCGGGGCTGCGGGGCTGCGGGCAGAGGTTGGAGCACCCCGGAGGGAGGACGTGTGCCCGGACACGGGGAGCGGAGCTTTCGGGGCTCTGGGTCAGGGTTAGAAGCGCGCAGTGTGCCCTGGGTGTGGGGACCCTGTGCCGGCGGTGGGCGCAGCTCTGTGACCCTCTGTCTGTCTCCTAGGCGGTGGGACTGGCTTTGTGGGCACAGCCCTGACCCAGTTGCTGCGGAGCCGTGGCCATGAGGTGACCCACGTGTCTCGACAAGCGGGCAAGGATCGGATCAGCTGGGTATGGGAGGGGAGCGGTCACAGGAGGGAGGATGTGCCGGGGCTGAGGACCAGGCCTGCTTGCCGCGGCCTGCTGTGGCGTACTGGGAATCTGCAGTGGCGATCCTAGATCCTGTGGATGTACTGTGGGCCTCCTGGGTGCTCCATGGCTTATAGTCACTGGGATGGGTTCTGCTGGAGCTCCAAGGAGCGAAACCATCTCCATTCATGCTTGTGCTCCAAGCAGTTTCATGAGGGAACTGGCTGGAGTTCTTAGGAGCCTGCAGTGCTTGGTTGCTGGGAGGCTTGAGCAGAGGGGAGGCTGGGTGTGTGATGGCCCTCTCATCCCTGCCTAG
This sequence comes from Forpus xanthops, assembly GCA_032466535.1. NCBI lineage: Eukaryota > Metazoa > Chordata > Aves > Psittaciformes > Psittacidae > Forpus > Forpus xanthops. Next base: position 26,595 of record JASSUY010014913.1, read on the forward strand.
GAGCAGCTGGCCCGGTCTGGATTGCCCCAGTGCGATGCTGTGGTGAACTTGGCTGGGGAAAATGTCCTCAATCCTTTCCGCAGGTAACTTGGTCTCCCATGGTGCTGTTCCAAAGTGAAGGCATGACAGAGAAGTGGAAGGGATTTTGGGGAGAAAACTGCGTCCAAGAAGCACTTGGGTTACCTACACAATTGACATCTGGGTTCTGAAGTATCCAGAACGTTTCTGTGGGTCTGTTAAGTTCTGGGAGACCTTTGGAAGACATGCTGGAGGCTTGGCAAAGTAGTTGTACGTATCCAGAATTACACTGGATGCCTACATTTAGATAAAGTTCAAACCAGAGTTTTACTTCTATGATGGATGGCTTGGAAATGCCATCACCCAGCACTTGGGAAGAATTCACGTCACCCAACTTCAGTGCCCAGCTTCTCTGCGGCCTTTAGCCTAAGGCAGTCCAAAACCTATGGCCTTTTGTGGGGAGTGAGGAGCCACCATCCCCCAAAGTCCCCACGTACTTAGGTAATAAGATCCCATGTTCTCCCCCTGCTTTGGAGCATGGGGGGAGTTCTTGTGACCTCTCCTGTGCTTGTCAAGGGGGGTCTGGTGGGAGCCCCTTGATGCTGTTTCCTGGGATGCCCTTATAATCGGTGGCTCTCCCTTTTCCAGGTGGGGTGATGCCTTCTGCAGGGAGATCATCAGAAGCCGGGTTGAGACCACCAAGACCTTGGCCAAAGCCATTGCTGATGCTGAGCAGCCACCCCATGCTTGGGTCGTCGTCACCGGCGTAGGTATTGGTTGGGCCCAGCTGAGGCTTGACTCATGCTGACCTGAAGAGGCAAACCTCCAGACAGAAACACACTTCTGAGGGGACACGGGTCTTGCCTTGAAATGCTGGCTTCATTGCCAACACATCATTGTGTTTCAGAAAGCCTTGATCAGCTTTTTCCTACTGCTGGGTAGGAATTTGTGTCCCTGTGCTTCCTTTTGCTGTTATCTAAGCAGGGCCTCAGCTGAATGCGCCTGTATATCTCTTTGCATTTCTGCTTGCTACAGTCTTTAAAGCTGCCACAGGGATGCCAGTTTTTAGATGCACCTTTTTGGTTCAGGTAGGTCAGTGTGTTGCTTGCTGGTATATTTGGTTCTTAGGGCTACCAGCACAACCTTAATATTGGTGCATCCCTCTGAACCTGTAGAGCACATTGATACTTCTGAAACTGTCTGTGCCATCAGAGGGACCCTGTGCTGTTCACATGGGATGTCTGTGGTGGAGTGATCAAGTTCTGGGCTCTTGGAGGCAGGGAGGACATTGGGGAAGAGGGTGGTGTCTGATTCACTCCTGACCCCCTTACTGCTCTTACACCCACAGGCTATTACCGCCCTAGTCCCACAGCAGAATATACTGAGGACAGTCCTGGGGGGGATTTTGACTTCTTTTCACGCCTGGTGAGCTCCTGGGAGGCTGCAGCTCTCATCCCTGGGAGCCCAGCTCGTGGTGTTGTGGTGAGATCTGGTGAGATGGGGCATCATGTCTGTTCAGGGTGGCTCTGCTTTGGTGCTGGGACAGGAGGGGGATGAGGAGGGAGAAAGTCTTGTGCCTCACCTTGTTGGGGTGCTGTTTCAGTCCAGCCCTCTAAGGACTATGTTGTTTGCAGGTTGGGGGGTTAAGAGGGCTTTTGTATCTTGAGATGCTCGGAGAGGAGTTGTGGTCTCACTCTGTTCTTTTCACAGGGGTAGTGCTGGGCCAGGGTGGTGGTGCAATCTCTCAGATGATCTGGCCTTTCCGCCTTGGACTAGGAGGCCCAGTGGGCTCTGGGCTCCAGCCCTTCCCATGGATCCACATTCGGGACCTGGCTGGGATCGTGTGTCATGCCCTGGAGACTGAGGGCCTGCGAGGTGTCCTCAACGGTGTGTCTCCATCCTCCCCTGCCACCTCCAACGGCACCTTTGCTCGGGAGCTTGCTGCTGCCCTGGGGCGCCCAGCACTGCTGCCCATGCCCGCTTGGGCTGTGCAGGCTGTCTTTGGTGCAGAGCGGGCTGTGATGCTGCTGGAGGGCCAGAAAGTGGTGCCAAAACGCACCCTGGAGAGTGGCTACAGCTTCATCTTCCCAGACCTGCCAGGAGCACTGAAGGACATCGTGTCTTGAGGACTCCTTGGTTGGGCCCTGTTTCTGTGAGCGCTCTGGCTCATGTGCCTTCCTCTGGGTGAAAGAGGCAAGCTCCACCCCTTGTTGACACTTCCCTACTGTCATACAAAGAAGATGAGCAACCTGTTCCCCTTCTGTCTCCCTTTGTGCATCCCCAGTTTAGGAGTGATCCCTCTTACTGTCATATGCAGTCTCCATGTGACCTGTTTTTGGGCAGGGGAATGAGCCCCTGTAACAGTCGTGGCTGCTGTATCTGCCATCTGCCCTTTTCCATTCCTGCTGATCCCTCACTACCTGGCACTTAATCCTTGCAGCACAAATACGTGGGATAGAGTGAGGTTATGCAGTGTTATAAAAAGACTTTATAAGAAGACAGGACAGGCTGTGGTGATAAAATGCTGAGTTCAGCCAGGCAGTATTGACTAGCCCTGGTTTATACCCAACCTGCCTCTTTTATCCCCCTTTTCTGTGTACTCCCTCTTTGTTGCTCCCAGTTTCTCCTCCCCTGTACATTCCCTCAGCAGGTAACATGGTCCCACTGACTCCATCCAACATTCTGGGTGCTACTCAGGGTTGCATCCTTACCAGTTGCTAACTCCTGCTTGTCTATAGTTTCTGGTGAGGTCATCAGCTGAGCAACCAGGTGACGAGCCTGACAGCATGGGTTTATGAAAAGCAGATTCTGCTCAGAAAGCCTGATACCCTGTGACAATAACCTGCTTAGTGGAGGAGGGAAAGGCTGTGGATGTTGTCTACCTGGTTTTCAGTCCATGACCCAACTGTGTAGCCCCTTCTCTCATAAGTAGAGAGAAATGGCATCTTGGTGACCAGAATGTAGGATGTCTCCAGCTACTGTCCACCTCTGGTCCCTCCAGTGATCAGTGCTTCCAGTTGTCATACACACAGCTGGTATAGAGGTCACTTCACTTACTCAGCTGCTTTAATAGTTGCTTACACATTTACACAGCCTCACTCAGTGTGCTGGCACGGTGGACACATAGGTCTTGTGTTTCCAGTTACTGCACTTAGGCTTACACACACACGAATGCACACAGAATAGAGTGCTCACCCAGGGAGATAGTTAGCAATGAAGTTTTATAAGAAGACAGATAAAACTGCACTGAGGGAAAGGGCAGGGCCAGGCAACTGCATCAAACAGCATGTGCTTCCTCCCATGAATATCCTATAATAAACCTTGTACAATCCTGAGATGCTTTTCACCTTCATTCCATAATGTGTCTAGGCCGTAATGCCCATAGGCAGTAACTCTGCCGCAGATGACCCACAAAGCTGCTGCCACTGATTGACCAGGGTGGGGATCACCCTGATAGCATGGGGCTGATTGCTCTCCTGCTACTGCCCTAGGAAATGCTGATTTAGGGTGTACTTTTCTCTGGTTAAGTTAATGTAGTTTCTCTACCTGTTGCTGGGCCTGTGTGCTCACATCTGTGTGTGGAGATGCACTTTGCAAAGGAGCAGAGGAGAGCCTGAAGCTGACTGGGCTGTTAAGCATTTTGAGTAATCACTTCTCTGAATGATTTACTGATAAGGCAGTCCTGTAGCAAGGACAACTTCCATTTCAGAGGACAGCTGAATACAAGATCCAAGACAGTAGCTCTGTAGATTGGAAAGGTATTATTTCAATTTTCTGATCCTGGGAAGTGGGGAAGTGACTGCCATGAGTGCTCCATCCGCTTACTGAGCTTAGGAGCTGCTGAGGCTTCTCTGGAATGCAGAGGAGCGTGAAGAGGAAAGCAGGGAGTTTTGTACATATACATTTTGACAGGGGCACCTACACCATGACATGAGGGGCAGTTTGGTGACCGGTCACCAGCTGAAAAAGGGGCTATTCACCGCCCCTCTCTGAGTGGTCAGCCAGATCCAACCCAACTGACACACCACTTGCCTAGACCGTAAGGTGTTGGTTTCTTCAGGAGGAGGCTGTGGGAAACTGTTGAACCCAGGTAGACAATGTCCATTGCCCACCCTGCATCAACTGAGCAGGTTTGCTTTGCTGTAGGTGATCAGGTTTGTCAAGCACAATTTGCCCCTGGTGAATCTGTGCTGGGTTTTCCCAGTCGCATGCTTGGTTTGACTTGTGATAGCCTCCAGGAAGATTTGCTCCATCATCTTTGCTCCACCCTCATCCAGAAGGATTCACTCCATCATCATCTGATGTAAGACTGATGGGCCTATAATTTCCTGGATCCTCCTTTGTGTCCTTCTTGGGGTGATGGGGGTGATATTAGCCACCTTCTAGTCTTTTGTAATGTCCCTTTATCTCCACGACTTAAGATGATGGAGTGTGCCCTCTGTTGCTGTGTCTGATGGGACAGCCTTACAGCAGTTATGAAAA
>JASSUY010014917.1:48955-61966 GCA_032466535.1 Forpus xanthops
ATAGAATAGTTAGGGTTGGAAAGGACCTTAAGATCATCCAGTTCCAGCCCCCCTGCCATGGGCAGGGACACCTCCCATTAAACCATGTCATCCAAGACTCTCTCCAACCTGGCCTTGTGAGGCGAGATGCAGAGAAGGCAAAAAGGAGGAACACAGGGAAAGGAGGAGAACAAAAAAGTGTTTTCTTCTGAGGTCCCCTGAGAAAATTAGTGAGAAGCAGGAAGGTGCTGATTGCTGTCAAGGCCTGCCAGAGCCCAGATAGCCACCTGCAGTCCCCAGGCACAAATGTGATAATAGCCAACAAGCTAAAATCATTAACAGTAATGATTGCCTCTGAAAATACCCCAACACCTAGAAGGAAAACTAGCAACAGGAGAGGAAGAGGAGTAAAAGAAAAGAGGGGTGGTGGGAACAACTGTAATTTCCTCTTATCATTTTGGCACTCCATTTTCCATAACTGTCTGATCCCAATAAATACTGCCTCACCCAGATATGGCTCAGCCCAGTTTTCCTCACCTGGAATCCTATGGGCATTTCATCTCCCTTTATCTGCTCATAGGAGAGCAGAGGGAATAATGGTGAGGGAGGAGAGGGGAACATTTGTTGAAAATAACCTTTACCTTTAGGTGGCTCTTAACAAAACTAATTAATTAAAAGAAAGGGGGATTTTCTAGCTTTTGGCTGGATGATGTGATAAACATCTGGGTTACTCCTTCAGCACATGTCCTGGAATATAAGGGGATGGGAAAACCTCATTTCTCCAGCAGATACCTAGGATTGCTTTGGGGGCCCTGTAGGTGGTCCTGCACTAACTCAGATCTACCCACCTAGATTGAGTATCTCCCCTTATCAAAGCTGAGCTCCACCACCCAGAGTGCAGCAGATGTCTTTTATGTCAGTATTCTTGGATCTGAGCTAGAACCTGCAGTCTGGATGGTACATAACCAGAGAGGCAAAAAGATGTTTGAAAGCTGGGCTTAGAGTTTGACAGTGGTTGGGTCATGTTCCATATGGAGCCAGTGACAAATGGAGCACTGCAGTGGTCTGTACTGGTTTGACTCCATTAACAACACAGGGCTGGCAGCAGGCTTTACATATGATGTTAGGTTAGGAGGGCAGTTTGAGCTAAACTGAGACAAGAGATGCTCATCTGGATATAATTCCCCATGAAGTCAGTCAAGCATTGGAGTAGCCAGCCTTGACAATCAGGCATCCCAGAGCCCGTCATCTCCTTCCCTGGAGGCTGACAAGACTCAGTTGGACAAATTTCTGAGCGACTTCATCTAATCTCATATGGGTCTAAATATGTCTTCAGGTCCCCCCCAACCTGAATTATCTTGTGATCCATATCAGATACTGATGCCTCTCTTCTCAGGTCACTCAGCCAGGGCATCTTTGTCCACTCCAACATCCTGATGGTCCTAGGAATCATATGGCTCTTTTCTACTGAGGACTTCTGTGACTAGTGAAATTGGGAAGAATGCAGACCATAATTAGCCTGTATGTTCTTCCTGCTCCGTGTCAAAATGAAACATCCTCAGATTATCCCCTCATTTGCATAGTCAGCTTAAATCTTTAGTAATTCATGTACCAAGCTGCAAAAGCTCAAAGAATTTCTTCTTTCTCTTCAGCTCTTTACCCTGTACAGCCCTTCTCTGTTTTCTTTCTTCCCCCAACTCAAACTCAGGCTTTGGTCAATCAACTGCTTCTGTGAGGAAAATGAAATACAATTTGCATTTGAAAGCAAAACCAACAGACTCTGGCTCCAGTTCAATTTGTGAGAACATGTCTCTGGTGCTGAGATATGGGACGTCTGCTTTATGTTGTTACAGTCCCATGCACCAAACGACTGTATCCCATCCAAGCGTAGATGTGCCTGGTGACGGGAACAGAGAAAAATACAGGGCTGCTCCTAAAGTGCATGGCCCAGAGCAGAATCTGTGCAAGGCAGTGCTAATATTAGAGGGAGTATATTCACCCTAAAACTCCCTACTATAATGCAAGGCTACATTTACTATATTCTCTTTGGACCCATTTGCCTTTTTTGCAAGCCATTCCCTGCAAAGTCATGACTGACATTCAGGAGAGAGCCACAAAGTGGAGCACCAGGAGCTTTTTGCACCAGCCAGTGAGCCCATTGCTAAGCTGCTTTGTGCAGAGGTTGTAGAAATCGCATCCCACACTGATGCTCGCCTTCTCAGGGAGCTGGCGGGGAGGACTGGGTTCTCTTTCAAAGCTTGTCAGGGCTCAGAAAAGCATTTAGCAAAGTCACAGTGAACCTGTTGGATGCAGTTGGAGTCTGTAAAATGGGGAACCCTTCTTCCAGAATGAATTCCTGGCTTTGGCTTTGCCTGATGTAAAGAGTTTAATTTTCCAGCTCAGAACACTCTGTGCTGTGTTCCTTTAGAGAAGGGATAGAAAAGGTCCACAGCCTCCCTGCCCAGGGCCAGCAAAACTACCAGTTCCCTGGCTGTTCTTGGGAGGTTTTCTCCTGCAGTTAACCTGCATCCTCTAACCCAGGTTCAGTCTTGTGCCAGGGGTACATGGTACCAGTAGCAACAGGAATCATAGAACGGTTTGGATTGGAAAGGACCTTAAGGTCATTCAGCTCCAAGCCCCTTGCCATGGGCTGGGATATCTCCCACTAAACCAAGGCTCTGTCCAACCTGGCCTCAAACACTGCCAGGGATGGAGCACTTACCACTTCTTTGGGCAACCTGTGCCAGTGCCTCACCACTCTCACAGTAAAGAACTTCTTCCCTGTACCTAACCTGAACTTCCTGTTTCAGTTTTAACACATCACTGCCTTGTGCTATTGTTGCAGTCATTGATGAAGAGTTTCTCGTGATCTGGAAACAGGGCAAATAGATTTGTCCTAGCTCCTCCATTAGCCACAGTATGCTCATCGGACACCCCTCATGCACTCAAACTCATTAACAGCTTTGGTTGAGTATTAGGAAATTCCTATACAGATATGCATTGGCAGAGTGGTAGAAGGAACAATCTCATGAGCTTCCCTTACTGTTGCTGCACTCTGAACCCCTCTGCCCCAGAAAAGCAAGTTGGCCTTTTAACAAGAATTGTCCTTGGGTACTTTACAGACTGCCTCCAAGATGCCGAGGGTCAGTTCAGATCCCCAGCCTGAAGGAAACAGAAAGGGGTAAAACCAAATATATTAAAAAGAAAAGTAAACAGAAAACTTCTTTTGTCTTGAAATGGAAACCAAAAGGTGAAAAGGTCCCACAACAGCAGCTTCATTCAGAAATCTTGTCGAGGCTGCAGGCATCAAACTTCACAGCCAAGCAATTGATGGCAGAGATAAGAATGAGAAACTGATAGAAGTGTATATAGTGTACACATCACCTTGATACCATTTACCTGATTAGCTAAATGAGTTCAAGCCTTCATTCAGAAGTAAACTTTTCCCAGTGTTCAAAAAAGGCAATTAAACTGAAAAATAAATAAAAAATAACATATAAAAAAAAAAAAGAAACCTCAATCAGGGTGATATGGGACAAAACTTGGTCAGAAGAGGAAACATTGTGGGGCTGTTATCTCCAGTTTACCTCCTTTATTGAGATTTACCATCCTTCAGGAAAGACTTTCAATTTTGTCTTTTGTAAGGGTATGTCTGGGTGTTTGCTCCACAGCATCACTGTGGCTCTGTGCAGAACAAGATTGATTGTCTCATTTTATAGAGCATCCTGCTTCTTACACCACTTCTATCCCCTTACAAAATAGCTGGGAAGGCAGATATTCCCAGTACGACCACATCCAGCCTCAACATCTCAGGGCTTGTCTACACCACGTCATTCAGTCTGAATTAAATAAGGTATAATGTAAACCGGACTAGTTAAACCACACCAGAAGCTCCTCAGACACTTCTATTTGATGTCAAAGAGGTCTCTCATCTCTTTCAGTTAATTAAAGGGGTCTTACTCCAACTTGTCTTAATTCCGAGTGTTGAAACAGAGTCCTGATGCAGTTTAATTAAACTCTCTAGAAGTGAACTTGAGTTAATTCTCCCATGGGTCTCAAAGTGTCACATGTCACTACATGGCTTAATGTTTAGCATGAAGTGGAATTCTTTCAAGGTGAGCTACAAAAACCCACCTGAAAAGATTTGTTTTCCTTATTGCTGGATGTTGGAGGAGGTGTTTTAATTCAGAAACTCTTGTCATGACCACGGTTTGATCATAAGCCTGATGACGGATTGGAAAGGTCACAGCTCTTGCAGTCAAGTGGTAGGATGAGATTCCAACCTGCCTCACAAGTTTACAGCTCTAACATTGAACAAAGCTCTCAAGTGTGATCATAAAAGCAAAAAACAAGACCTCAAATGTATTAGTACTTTTTGAAATCACACATTTTCTTCATAGCTGTGGGTGGCAATGTAACATACAATAGCATCTGCAAAACACCACATACTAAGTTGAATAGACCAAATGCTCAGGAATGGAGCCAGAAAAATGTTCCTAGCAAAATTTACCAGCCTTTAAACTTAATTAGAAATCCAGAGCTAAAACTGCATTCAATGAAAAATTCACCGTGGTGGGTAGAGTAGGGATGGGCCAGAACCAGAATATAGCAAACCAGCAAAATGTCGTGGTTGAAGCCATAAATCACACAGCCTGCTCACTCACTCACCCTTCTTTGTTCCCCCCCAACTCTGAGGAGGAAGGAAATGGGGAGAAGAATCAAAAGAATGTAAGTCCAACAGGTAGAGATAAGAGCAGTCCAGTAACTAAGGTATAACATAAACCATTGCTGCTGCCACCAGTAATAATAATGACCAGGGAAATACAAGGGAAGAGAACACAACTGCTCACCGCCCGACGGCCGAGCCATGAATTGCCCTCTTCTGGGCTCCTGCCCCCAGTTTTTCCATCCTGGGCATGATGTACTGTGGTATGGAATACCTCTTTGGTCAGTTTGGATCAGGTGTCCTGTCTTTGCTTCCTCCCGGATTCTCCTCTTCCCTGGCAGAGCATGAGTCTCAGAAAGTCCTTGGTCAGACCAAAACATTCCAAGCCGTAACTATAAACATCGGTTGTTATCAGTGCTGTTCCCAGGCCGAAAGTCAAAAACACAGCGCTGCACCTGCTACCAAGGAGAAAAATGACTGCTGCTGCTGAACCCATGACACAAATCCAGACTTCAGGAGCCTGGACGTTGCTCTGAACATCATGACTGAGTAACAAGACTGAAAAACGTGGACCTGAGCACTTGGAGTCTCTGCCACTCCTGAATCTGCTCAGCTGGATGAAGTTAACTTGCCCCAGCACGAAGTGAGGCCATGGTATGAGAGAGTCCAATGAGGCAGTCAGCTTTGGCTGTATTTCACATCATCTGCTTTCCTGAAGAACCAGTTGAATAGCTCAAAGTGTTCTCTCACCCAGATTCCTGATTCACCACATCCACTAATCACGTTGGTGCACATGGGTCTGCACAACAATATATTGACTCACCTCCAACTTTGGTGGGGAAAGCTTCATTGTGGTTTGTACTCCTGATGGAAGCGAACGTCAGCTTCGTTTGTGTTTGGTCACTCAGGGCAGAGAGCACACAGCCTCACCACCCCTCATTTACACCACGGCCACCACCAGCTCCAATGGGGGCTGCCAAGACCACTGCACAGCAGCACCACATGCACAGAGTAGGCAGACGAATGAGATCTGGCACACAACAACAAGCCTGACTTCCCTTGGCTCTTTCTACCTCTCCAGTACCTGCCCACCTCCCACCCAGCGCCCAAATCCTCACCACCTTCAGTGACTTTAATTAGAAGAGTGTTTATATTTCTTCCTGTACCAGATCTCATGGGGTTTGCTGCCCAATATCTCTGATTAGGGACATTAAGACAAGAAAACCACAGGCAGGCCTCTCAGCCCCTGCAGCCGATGAGCCTCAGCTGTAGGTAACAGTGGGCACTGCATCACGTGCAGTCCTGTTGTATAGAAATTGTCCAGCAGAATAGATGTGTTGTAGTTCTGCAAGACTGTCCACATTTATTAAGTGAAATCACTGCCTGTTTTCTGCAGCATTAAAAGTGAGCTCAAGTACAATAAATGTATTGATCACTAATAAACACACCCCAGACTTTCTCCCAGCTCCCCCTCTCCTGCTTATTCAAGCAGAGCCCAGGGAGCACACAGGCTCCTGCATTCCATGCATAAAGGGACCCAAAGCTGATGCCCTCTGGTTCCTCTCTCAGTGGTGGACTTCTGCAGTCAGGGAACACCAAGGTGGATTCACAAGGCAAAGAAGGAGAGATGAGCTGAGGATGGGGCAGCCAGGACACATCTATCAGAACTCACAAGGAGGAGGAAAGTGGGTGTTAGCCCAGTGGAGAAGGAGGAAGAGGAGCTAGCAGAGAGGGTGATGGAGGTATCTCCACAGCTTCCCCTGGGCTGGGTATCAGGAGCAAAAGCAGGGCTGGACTGAGCCAGAAAGGACACTCAGGGCGGAGGGCAGAGAGTGGGGAAGCCCAGGTCCATGCACATTCATCGAGGCACTGACTCCTCCCGCTCTGTTACTGCTTCCTGACACCCTGGGGACCCACCAGCAGACACAAGCCCCTGGATTTATCCCCCTTTTCCAATTAGCCTCATTCCCCCTCCTCCTCTCCCTCCGCCCTCCTGGAATCAATCCTTGTCCTGGCATTTTAAAGGGCAGTGCGCACGTTTTATGGCTATCCCCTATAAAACCATTCTACATGATAACACATCCAGCCCTTTATTAGGGACGTTTGGCAAGTTTATTGGGCAGACATTTTTCTGTGCTGACAGATGAGGTCCTGCCATCACTTCTGTGAGCATGCAGGGCCCTCTCCCGTCCCCTCCTCCCCTCTCCTGAGCCTCACAGCCTCGTGATGTGGCAGCCCATGGACATCCTCTGTGCTCTGCAAGTCCCATCCCTGAGCAGATGAGCTATGCTGGTGTCCTACATCTCACCTTCAGCCAGGCGAGGGGCAGCAGCAAAGCTGTGTGCCCCACCACAGAGCCAACACTGTTTAATTACCCCTTCTGCAGCCACATCCACCAAAGACCCTTCAACTCTTTAAATCCTGGGAAATGCTCTTGTCTCCATGCATGGGTGTCCTGGGGGGGTCAGATTTTCACAGCACAGTGGGATGGCAATGCAAAACTCCTCATTTCTCCTCGTCAAAGCTGTGCATGGGGGAGTTGGAAGGATCTGATACCTCAGGGAGGGTAATTGCTCTCATTAGATATTAAGGAGTCAACTGGTATTTGCCATTTTGGGCACTGTGATGCTTTGTTAACCCCAATCCCAAGATCATGGTAAACATGAGATCCTGTTCATCCAGTGCTCCATAGTGAGATGCAGTGACAGGGACACTCAGCAGCTCTTTACATGGGATAGAGGGGCCCTTCTTTCCAAGATAGCCACGACTGTGCTGCAGAAGCAAATTTGTCTCATACCACAGACACTGGCATCGCTGAGGCTCACTCCATGCCCATCAGGTTGCCCATGAAGAAAGGAGGACTTGATGCAAAGCCAGCCACAGGGTTTATCCTCTTGCATTCGCAGCCATTCGCGTGTGTAGTAGCAAGCAGCAACACCAGCAGCGGTTTAATGAGGGGTCAAATATTAACAACAGAGACTGGAGTTTGTCTTACCTGTGCTTATCTGACAATTCCTCACCATCAGTGTGCTGGTGGGATCTGTTCCACATACACCATTGTGTATGATGAGGACCATGGAAGAAGGAGGCCAGGAGGAGGAGGATGGCCCCAGGTTGAGAAGCAAACCCTGGCTCAGGTCCTGCTCCAGTGAGGCAGCAGTTCAGCACTCACCTGCTCAGCTCAGAGGATGCTCTGCATCATCTTTTGGGTGTTTTGATGGTGTGTTGCACAGTAAATGGGCTGGTTCAGCCTGGAGAAGAGAAGGATCCAGGGAGACCTTAAAGCAGCTCCCAGTGCCTAAAGGGGCCACAAGAAACCTGGAAAGGGGCATCTTACCAGAGCCTGCAGTGACAAGCCAAGGGGGAATGGCTTTAACTAACAGAGGGGAGACTGAGATGAGCTCTTGGGCAGAAGCTCTTCCCCCTGAGGGTGCTGAGGCGCTGGCACAGGGTGCCCAGAGGAGCTGTGTCTGCCTCATCCCTGCAGTGTTCAAGGCCAGGTTGGATGGGATTTGGAGCAACCTGCTCTATGGAAGGTATCCCTGGCAGTGACAGGGGTTGGAATTGGATGAGCTTTAAGGTTGCTTCCAATCAAAACCATTCTATGAATATAAGGCAGCATTGAGATTCCCAACCTGTGGGAGCTTTCCACCCAGTTACCAGTTTTGCTCATCGATGTTGACCTGTTGTCACTGGTATAACTCCAGGCTGTGCCACTGGGAGCAGTGGTGGGCTCCCTGATCCCTCCAGCCCCCTGCCAGGTGCTGGTTCACATGTCACATTCCCAGGCTGTGTTATTCTTAAGTACTGTAAATCTCTCACTATTATTCTCCCACTTGATATAGTGAGCCGTGTCACTTTGAAAGGAAATACATAACAGTATATTAAAGAAATCATGGATCTCCTCATTCATGTTTAAAACAAATTTATTACAATGTAAGAAACACTGAATAGCATGAATTTATTATAATGATTTAAAGCTCCTGGCACTTGAGTTAAAAATGTCTCTCATAAATAATTTTTTCTTGAAAACACAGCAAATTAATATAGTTTACCATTTCCAAAGTTATATAAATCCAAGAGGCTTAAATCAACAGTATGCTGGATAAAATTACTGTTGCTCAGCTAGAGCCCAGTGTCACAGCTCAGAAGGATGCAGAAAGGAGCGAGAAATGGATGGGTTATTTTTTTCTGGTCACCTTTCTTTCCCTTCCACCACCCTAGGCTATGTCTGTTCTGTGAAAGTCAGACTAATGTGAAATGGATGGAAGCAGCTGTGGCCTTTGCACAGAGGTATCATTAAAACAGAGCGGTTACTCCGCCACCAGACTCAACAAACGCCGCTCTGGTATTTCCCCAAGTGCCTCTAACGCACACGGCCACATTGCTTTCGGTAGCGGTGTTTTAATTTGACTGCAGGAACTGAGATGTCTCCAGCTTGGCTGCCTCCAACCCTCTTGTCCAGAGCAAACCTGGGGCTCTCTGCTCTGCAGCACTGGGGAGCACACAGACAGCCATGGTCCAAGTCTGAGGCTTTAAATAACCCTCACCAGAAGCTGGTGTGTAATTATACATGTTATACCTTTCCTCTTCTCAGGGGTCTCCAGCTCGGTAAGGACGATGCAATAGCTGCTCACGTTTGCAGGATGTGTGTAAACCCACATATTTAGTGGGTCTGTGCAAAGCTTCCGTGGAACTGCAGGCATGGAAAAGCTGTGTGCAAACAGCAGCCTGCATGCGGGTGCAGGAATCCCCATGGGTGAGCCCATGCCAAGGGGCTGCACAGGGGCAGCAGGGAGGGAAGGGAAACCCCACGCATGACCATAGCCATCGGTGGGACCATCGGGGTTGTGGGTGGCACAGAGCTCCCCCCAGGGCTCAGCAGCAGTCGGGATCAGCAGCCCATGCACATCTGCCCACACCTCTGCTACTGGGAAGCAGTGGACTTGTGCAGCTGCATGCACAGCTGGGTGCCACCAGCACTGGCCCTGCAGGGAAGGCAGCTCACACATGCTCCTTCTGCATGGACCAAGCAAGAAAGGGTCAGCATCACAACCTGGGAGCCCTTCCCACTCAGCCCTGCTCCCAGCACGGTCTTCTATGCCTCTTTGCTTTATGAAGGTCTGATTTCTTTCCCTTTATTGTCAGTGTGCCAATTTTCCCCCACAGCATGGCTGATGACTATTTTTTCTTTACCCAAAGTACAGAACCAGTGACATTCTGACAGTGTCAACACAGCCACAGAACACCCACCTGAGTTTTTCAACATGAGAAGTTAGGGCTGTTAAGAGTCAGATTGACAGCCTTGGAAAATTCAAGTCCTCTGTACAGCAGATGACAAGAAGTTATTAGAAGCAGACAAGGCTTTGAGGTTACCCAGTCCATCTCCCACCCCACCTTTTAATTGTCTCTTTCACCCAAGCTATAAATATCTGACTGTTCTCATCTTGTTTCCTCATTATGTCAATTCTAGCAGTCCCTGATCACTTTTATTACTCCTCACTGAAATCCCTGCAATCTGCCAGTAAACTCTCTGGTAATGAGGTCCCTGTGCTGAAGGCTCCAGTGCAAATAGAGGGGCACCAGACCCACTGACAAGGAGCCATTTTCCCTGCATTATCATCGCCTCCTCACCCACAGCTCAAGAGCCTTCTCAGTCTGTTTTTGTTGCTATCAGACATCACCACCTCGTGCTTTGTTCACTTTTCCCTTTCAGAGAGCTTCTGCTGTCTGGGCCTTCCCCATCCCATCAAGCATGTGTCTTTCACATTGTTTTCAAGGTGGCTGAGTTCACAGATGCTATGCCCCAGGTTCATGCTCCATCCTAAATTGAATTTCAATCTTGGGCATTTTTCCTGCTTGGTATTTCTACTTCACATCATTTCTTCCTCCAGAACTCTTCTAAATAACAGGGTCTCCTGGTTTCACTCACAGACTTTCTGCTTCCAAGAAACAGAACTGCAACAAGACCAAGTGCGCAGTCCAACTACTCCAAACACAGCTCCTGGAAACATCAAAAGGGAAACGCTGCACAGAATGAGGCCACACTGCACCATTCACAGCAACAGCACCTGGAACTGGGCTTCCTGCTCTAGTGTAAACATTTTGAGATGCATAAATGCTGCAGAAAGTTCAGAAACAGGCCCCAAAAATAATGCAGGGGGTGGAAAACAGACATTAGGACACAAGGTGTAAAGGGTTCCATCTTGGCAAAGAGAAGGCTGAGCTGATTTTATCTCTGTGCTTGGGGTACTGACAGCAGGAGAACCTTGCATCCTGCTTCCAAAGGCACAATGAAACCCAGCAGCGGGGAAGTAAAGTCAAACTCAGCCTCAAAATAAGGCAGTTTCGTAGCAGCAGAGATGGTTAAATGCTGACAGGCTTTTTACAAGGTGCTGTTAAAATTTTAATGTAACTTTCTCACTGTCAACTCTAACTTGAGAATGAACCAGCATTTGTGCCTATTAATTCATCTTGTCCTTTCCTTCCCTACCAGGTCCAGCAGAGGAGAGGAGCTCCCACATTGTCCTTAAAACTCATGACTCTTTGTGTTTGGACAATGGCTTTGATCCAATCTGCACTGCAAGGTTTTGAGTTGTCAGTAAACAACAAGGAAAGATACTCTCTTCCGATTTTTCTCTTTCCTTCTGACTTCAGGCAGGAGCCCAGAAAGAATGAACTTTGAGACTGGTTACTGAATGTTACGAATGAATAGAGGTTTTTTTGTCACATACACTGACTCCTGAATCAAGGAAGCTGGTAATGTATGGTTCCCACAGCAGTTTGTGGATTGGTCTGTGGGATTGCGTGGGCACCTCTCATCTCATGTACATCATGGCCTCACTTGTCACTGACTTCCGAGCTTCTCCAGTTTAGTCCCCTAGTGCCTAGAATGATCCCTTCAAGCCTGAAAATAGATGAAGTCTGAGAGTTTTGGCTTTTTAGACAGAAATAACTGGTCGATGTGCCTCTGCTCTTGCAGCTTATATTTTACAGGCAAATTGTTCCTGGGCATGTCCAGCAGCTTCTGCTGCATACACTAATATTAAAGTCACAGCCCCTCTGAGATGCGGTAGTAAACACACTTCACCAGCAGAACCCAAAAGCATACTATTGAGGGAGGCAAAGTGGCTTCCACAGAGCTGGGAATCAAATCCAGCTCTCCCATGTCCCCATCGTTTTGCTGCAGTTGTGATGCTGTGAAAAACTGGGGGAGTCATCAACCACCACCAAGCTCCTTCTCACATCAAGCACCAACACTTACCAGACCAAGCTGGGTTTCCTGCTCCTTTTTAGCTGACTTGGACTTTATCCTCCCCAAGGATCACACTGAAAACTGTGCCACACAACCATACCAAAGGTGCTCAAGGTAGCCTGTTTTCTTACAGCTACATGGAGCCGCAATGTTGTATTATGTCATTGTGTGCAGATAAGCCTTCAAGAGATGCAGGGAGCAGCTACAGACTGGGAAGGGCATTATCCAGAGGAGGAGCACCAAGCCAAAGGATACTCCCCTGCTTCTGCTGCTTTAAATCACCTCATTCAATATTCTGTGCTGTCTCATGTACCATGCAGTTATGTAAATTTATAAATCATACACTAATTAGCACACAACTTCGTAAATTTGGTATCGGTGACAAAGGAGGTTTCCAACCAACCTGACTGTGTTCAGTCCCCCTCAGATGGTACAAATTCAAACGCTGCCTGCAGGTTGTATCTCAGAAAATCTCATCTGCAACTTTCAGAGTTTAACCCCGGGCTCATGTGTGCTTTCAAGAGATATGTTTTAGCTATCTCAGGCTCAATCTTTCTCAAGCATAGCTAAGCTCTTTCCTCTCATTCCTTAACAGCAAACCTCCACAGCTCATTGGGTTACTGCAAATTTTCTTTTGCCTGTTTCTCTGTTATTCAGATTCTTCTCATATCCAGTTTCACATTCTTCTGCCACCTAGGTCCACAACACCATCCCTTGCTAGCAGCTAAATTCAGTCCATGCCTGGATTATACCTGGATTCTACCTTATTACCCCTTTGTGCCCTGGCCTCCCTATCTTAGCTACTCAACAGACAAGGAGCTGAAGCTAGGTGATTTTCTTCTTTCCCTCATTTACCAGGTATCCTTAGGACAGTAGCTCTCCAAATGCAGGAAGATGATGTGGAAAAGGAGTGGGGAGTCATAGGTTCCTTATGGGAATCATTGCTTGAAGACATTTTCCACTCTGAGATATAAGCACAAAATTCTTCTTCACTGACTTACTAGCTCATCTCTACCACTTGGCTCAGCTCTACTCAACCTTCTATCATCCTTTGGTACAGCTTGCTACCCTGCATTCTTGTCCTTTCTTGCCTTCACCTCCATCTTTTCTT
>JASSUY010014919.1:8174-24504 GCA_032466535.1 Forpus xanthops
GGTGAGGCACTGGAATGGGTTGCCCAGGGAAGTTGTGAATGCT
The DNA here is from genome assembly GCA_032466535.1 of Forpus xanthops. NCBI lineage: Eukaryota > Metazoa > Chordata > Aves > Psittaciformes > Psittacidae > Forpus > Forpus xanthops. The sequence continues at coordinate 8,218 of JASSUY010014919.1, forward strand.
CCATCAGTGGCGGTGTTCAAGGCCGGGTTGGACAGAGCCTTGGGTGATGTGTTTTAGTGTGAGGTGTCCCTGCCCATGGCAGGGATGTGGACCTGGATGATCTGAAGGTCCTTTCCAACCCAAACCATTCTATAATTCTGTGATTCTGTATCTATCCACCCATCCATTCATCCATCCATCCACCCATCTATCTACCCATCCATCCACTACTCATCATCAATTCAGTGATGCCCTTAGCGGGAACCCAATATTGTCCTCCCCTAGAAGAAGACTTCATAAATAAAGATAAAACCTAAGAGTAGCCCATTTTTAACGCACAATATATAGTAGCATTTGTGTTGAGCTAAGGTCTTAAGGTCATAAAGTGAGAGGAATATGACCCAGGAACAGGAGCACTTGTGGACCTCCAGTTTTCCATTGCCAGGTTCACTTTGTGTTCAAGCAAGAGTGGCAGAAGAGAGACTCAGAGCATGAACATGGGGACGTGCACTTCTGGCCACATCGCCTGATGAGTGACGTGGTGCCAGGGAAGGGACGAGCTGTTCCCTTGCTCGTTATTGTTACCAGATGAGTGGGGGACTTTTACAACTGCTGGTTTCGGATAATCAAATGGTGATTGTGAAAGAGGGAGGAGGGCTGCGCTCCTCGCCCCTCCTGCAGCCTGCACTAAGCAGGGAGGGGTGACAGGCACAGCCCCCTGCCCTCTCCCGCAAGGCTTTGTTCCTAAGGGTGATACGCAGCATCCCGGACATGACTGTGGATCCCACCCCCCCACGATGCCCCGCTCCATCTGGGGTTATTGTGTGATGCCCAGAACAATATGTTGTGGTTAGGGATGCCTGGGAGAGCGCTGGGAGGCTCCCTGCTCCCCCTGTCTCTGCTAGTGCTGGGGGGAGGCAGCTTTTAGCCATCTGGTAGCTGTGGGTTTGGTGGAGGCTCCACAGCAAGGGAGAAGGAGTCACCAGTCCTGTTCCTAGACAGGAAGGCCAGCGTTTGGCAGTGACTGAGCCACAGATGCACTGTGTGTCTTGGGCACAGGGTGCCTTTGGGCACTGTAGGATCACAGGATAGCTCATGTGGGAAGGAACTGCAGGAGGTCTTCAACCCAATCTCCTGCTTATGCAGGGCCAGCTCTGGGGTCAGACCAGGCTACTCAGTCAGGTTTTGGGAACCTCTGATGTTGGAGGCAGCACAGACTCTCTGGCATCCTGGAGCACTACTGAACTGTCCTCATTCTGGGAATGTGCTTCCTCATATCTAGTCTGAACCTCCCTTGTTTCAGCTTATGTCTGTTATCCTCCTCTCATGTGCCACTGTGTAGAGCCTGCCTTCATTGGTATCATCATATCTTCCTTGCAAGTAGTGGAGGTCATTATCAGATCCCCACCAAAGTTCTCCCTTCTCCAACCCTGGACCCTCAGCCTCCCTTCCCAGGACACGTGCTCCAGTGCCATTACCATCTTGGTGGCCCTTCACTGGACTCACTCCCTTGTGTTCTGTCTCTCTTGTATTAGGGGCTGAAACCAGGATGCAATATCCAGGTGTGCTGTCATCAGGGCTGAGCAGAGGGGAAGAATCCTCTCCCTCAACCTGCTGTCAATTCTGTGACTAATGAAGCCCAAGGGGCTTTGGCCTTCTTTGCTGTAATGATGCCGTGCTGACTAATGGTCAACCTGGTGTCCACCAAGACCCTCAGGTCTTTCTGCTGGACTTGGTATTTGTCCTTGATGAAGTTTGCAAATAACCTTAAGTATCGAGTCAAGGAGAGTGTGACCAGCCAGGAAGTGCCAACACACTTACCCGAGTCACATGGATTTTTGCTCTGAAATGGTTTGGAAAGTTCCTTCCAGGACGTACCTGTGTCTTTTAGGTCTGCTTATTTGGGATGTTGTGATTGCTAGAAGCTCGGGTGCTTGATGCAGCGTAGGCCAGTGAAATAACCAAGAACAGCAGAATTGTATCTCACAAGGAAAACTTTTACACCACCCAGCGCAGGGACAGAACTTGTGGGAGCACTGGGGACGTCAGACATGACTTTTCCTGACAGTGCTTCATTGCAAAACCCTCAGGAGTCAGAGGCTTCTCTCTGATGGCCACAGTACTGACAGAAGGGAAGGGAAGGTGTCCTTTCAGGCTCTGGGGATCCATTTGGCTGCCTGGTGGGATCCTCCTCAACACACATCTTTTTTGTGCGGCCTCTCTGAGGAGTCTGGGGGCACATGCTTTTGTGTGGTAAAGAGCTGGGTTTCTGGTGGTCTGGACTTCTTTGCCCTTGCTTGTTAGTTGATTCCCCTTGTTAGGCAGGGCTAAGCAGACCCTCAAAGCCAGTTTGGTGTGGGGTATGTTTGGCCCAGGATCTGCTTGTTAGTCGTCTTCCTTTGCCATGTGCAAGTGTGTTGGGAAATGCTCATCACCTTTGGTTGAGGCAAGGAAGAATAACGTTCTTCTCCACTAATTACCCAAGGAATGACAGTGTCTTTAAAGGCCATATGAAATGAGACACGTAGGAAGATACCATTTGTTTTCTGTGGATGAAGACAAAGACCCCCTTGGCTCCTTTGACAGGGAGCTCCCATTCTTCCCCATCTTACCACAGCAGCAGTGCAGGGTTTCACCCTCACCAGAGAAAGGTCCCCCTCAGACCAGAGTATTTATTCCCAGGATTTCCCCACCCCAGGGCTGCTCATTCATCTCCCGCAGACTGAGCGGAGCCTGTCACAAGAGCAGATGCAGAGCAGGCAGAGCTCCCAATGAGATCCTTCACCACCAGAGATGATAAACAGATGGGGAAATCTGCTGGGAAATGCACTGACGTAAGTAGTAGGTGAGAGGCTGGAGCACTGTCCCCAGGGAGGTGGAAACATGCTGAGAAAGCTGGATGTGGAGACCAGAGCCCAAGGGCTCTTTGATTCTCCCAGACTGAGAGCTGCTAATGGACCATTTCCTCTCCCAGCCCTCCCTGCAGGTCGGATCTGTCTTGCCCTTGTGTTATCTCTCACCCTGACTTCTTTTCTCTGGGATTTCCTCTGACCCCCTACAGCAAGCTGCTGGGCTTCAGTCATCCTGGGCTAGCATCCCTCATAGCATCCGTCTGTCACCAGAGCTGCTCTGGCCAGAGTCATTGCTCCCCAGAGGATAACCTACCACTGAAACATATGTGTGGAGCATAGACCCATGGAGTAACCTCAGCTTTCCCATCCAGAGAGGGAGGTGGGCTCAGGCACTTCTCCAGGCCCTCAGTTTGACCTGACAGCCCTCCTTGAAGGGGTTTTCACACCAGGGCTGCACCCCACTTCATCAGTCCTTCTCAGAAAGACAAAGAAGTCCATGCAATTGCCACCCATACAATTATGTGTGTTTTGCACAATATACCTCCTGCTTTCTCTCTGAAAATTAAATGGGGAGTGGTCATCTGCCAGGAGAGCGGTTCCTTGGGCCACTGCACCAGGCACACGAGGGAGAGCAGCACACCAAGAAATTCATCCCTGCAGCATCTGCGTGCTGAGCTGGTCTTTAGTATTAAACTTTAATTACCGGGGCTGAATTTTAATAGAGAAACTGTATAATTCCACTTTACACCCCAGCCCCAAGGCCAGGTTGCTGGCATAAGAGTCTCTAATGATGAGGTGAGGGTTTCTTTGGCTAATGAAACAAAAATTCTCACTGGATTTGTAAAAGCAGGAAACAATTTGCCCCAGGGGAAGTAGAGGCAGAAGGCTGCTGAGATGCAAAGCTGCTGGGAAGCCCTGAAATCCAGACATATATTGCTGTTTGAAATACTTAATAGTGAACAACAGTACAAAGCCCTTTCTTTATTCATTTCTCTTCTTAGCACTTCACAGCATGCAATAACTTGGATTTATAAATTAAACATACTCCTTGTTTTTATGTATCATCTACTTCTTATTCTACAGTCCCATAATAGGATTTTTAATTGCCTGTCATAGAATCATGCATCCTCCTTGCAGTCTGGGAGTGTGAGTGTAACCATGAGCTCATTGGTCCATGTCAGTTATAAATGGTGTATATAAATCCTCACATTAAAACAAGTGAGGAACATGAGCAGGAACATAGGACAATCGTAATTAAGGAGAATTGTTTTTTGTGTAAAAAAAGTGGGGAAAACCAGACCAAAAACCAATCAGATTTCTTTTTCTTTCTTACCCACCCCAAAGCAAAAGGCATTGCAGTGTTTTAATTATTGCTGGGCTTATTTTCAACTGATGTGTATCCAGCAGCTTGAAACATATTAGAGTACAAAGAGGCTGAGGCAGAGGGCTAGAAGGCCCACTCCAAGGGTGGCCGCACACCAGTGATCTGCCATTTAAACTGGACCATCCAGCTCCAGCCTCCTCCAGCTTCATTCATTGAAAGAGCCATGGCTGCTCTTCCCTGCTCCTGTGATCAGGAATGTTAAACTCACACAGTGAGCACCGTGTGCTGCTCCAGACTCTACCCCCCAAAGCAGATGTTGCTGGGGTGAAAAAGGGACAGGAAAAGGCAGCTGGATGGTTAATAAGGATGGAGCAGCTGCCCTGCTGCAATTTAATGTGATTTCCTTTTGCAACACTCAAATATCTGCTCTTTGTAAGAGTTGGCTGTATTATAGAGCTTTTATCACAGCTTGTCCTTCCTGGCAAAACAAAGTTAAATCCTTTGACCTTTCTACTTTTTCATCTCTTAATCTTTTTTTAATTAATTAACGTCTTTTTCAAAGTGTATCCTAAGTAGGAGACTTAGTGAGACCTTATCAGCACGGCAGAAAGCTGAATAACTACCTCCTCTGGCTTACACACAACAGTCTTGTTATTGCAACCTAGAAAGAGATTTGCTGCTTCTGCTGGTGGTTTCCCAACAACAGATTTCTCATCCCCATCCTTTGTGACTTGCCATACCTCCTCTCTCCCTTCTGTACGGTCACCTGGTAAGAGCTCAGCTCTCCAGTGAGAGCTGCACATTTGATATCCTTCCTCTAAGAGCCAGTTTGTGCTGATATTTGTTGGATTTTGTCTTGTTTCATTCATGTTTTTTTCTACAGTTTTTCAAGGTAATTTTGAATCCTCATCCAGTCCCCCGGGTTCGTGTGTCCAGCATGAGCTCCATATTTCAGACATGCATTCTGCAGCCTATCGTTCAAGTCAGTAAGTTTAAAATATTGACTAGAAGCTCCTTTATGCCGTAACCAGGAGGACACTGCTCAGAATCTCCTCCTTGTCTGGCTGAAACCCGTCAGCAGTGACTCCAAGTGGCTTTTATTCAATTGATCCTTAATTTAAGAGACCTTGTGAAATGTCAGGTGGAGCTATTTCAAAAGCTTTGCCTAAATCTCAGCACTTTTCAGCTGCCCAAGAGGGAACCTCAGCTGAGCATTCCTTTGGGTTAAACATTTTATTTCTGACAAATTCACCTTCTCTTCTTATCCCCATATTCTCCTCTGGCTTTGTATCAACTGTTCGTTTAATCATTTGTTCTGGAAGTTTTCCAAGGCTCAAAGTTAAGCTTTTTAAGGTGTATTATTCCCACTCCTTAAAGACAGAGATTGTTCTTGCCCTTTTCTGACCCTGAAGGCTTTTCGTAGCTCAGGGTATGTGGAAAAAGCATCACAATTGCTTTCTCTGCTCACCTCCACCTCTTTGATTAGCATGTAATTAAAGTGATTCAGCTGGAGACAAGGACTTTTTTTAGTGAACGCAGCACTGGCCCTTTCTGAGTCATCCATTGGTTACTCTTTCCTCTTTCTTTTCCTTCTGACGTGTTTATAGATCCTTCTATTGCCTTCCCACCCTTGTTCCACCGAAACTCATTCATGCCTTCTCACATGGTTTCGCAATAGGGTGGTTTTGGCTGCAAATACGTAATGAACTTCCACGGCTCCAGGCTCCCTCTGCCCTGGGTTTGCAGCACTACCACTGGCATTGGGGTCTGTGGTTGTGTTTTCTGCCTTCGTCCTGGAAGGATAAACCTCTCAGTACCTTTAGGGCTCCCCCCTGCTGTGCCGACCCTCCTGCTTCCCCAGGAGCTACACACGGCTTCCCCGCTTGTGTTGAAATCAGCCAGTTTGGGTTCAGTGTCCCTCTGCCCTTATTCTGGCCTCTTCCTGTTTGTGAGAAGAATGAATTCTGCCACTCTGTGATCACTGTCCCAAAAATCACTCTCCCGTCCAGTTCCCAGCATCAGCTCATAGTCACAGTCCAATCCATGTAGTTGTTTGTCCATCTGAGATGAAACTTTATCCCCAGCAGCCTAGGGACGTGGTGGACTGTGTCTCTGCCTGTCTCGTTTCCAGTCATGGGTAATTAAAATAACATCTTTCACTCTGACTGTGTGAACATCTTCTACGTCCTCCTCACATCTCCTGCCATGGCCACATCCCAGGCACAGCCGCATGCCCTCCCAACATGGCCTTCCTTTCTTCTGCTCTTCCCAGATTACCTCTCTAAGGACATAAGTAGGTTTCTGTGCTGTGAGTTTGTTGTGTATAATGTCACCATTGTGTCTGTGCCTTAGGAATTCACGCTGTACTTATTCCCTAGGTTCTCGGGGGTGTTGTAGAGACATTAGTAGATAATAGTCTGTTGCCTTTTTCTCTTTGTCAGCTCTCCCTTAAAGCAGCACAGTAATTTCTCCAAGAAAAGTGGATCCTTCGCCCATCTCCCATATTTACATACCTCTGCCCAGGGCAGGGGGTTCTCAGCTGTGAAAATTCATCCCCAACCAGAGCTGGCCAGCATGTCTCACACTGCTTGTCCCAATGACCATGGAGGCTGAAGGCTGAGTGCTGTCTATCAGGGATGAGGACCGCTTACCTCCCAGCTATGATGTCCCACTGGTGTCCAAGCCTAAGCACTGAGCCCTCTTCACTTCCATTGCCATCTGAAGCGCACTGAACACCTCCAAACCCCACCAGCACCAAGGTCTGTGCTCAGATTTCATCTTCCACCCAAACCAGCAGTTAAGCCAACCTGCAATGCAAGCAAGAGATCCAGGATGTAAAAGAGGAGTATTTAAAATGAAAATTGGATTGTGAGATTGGCCACAAACAGTCCCAGAAAGTGTTATAAGTAACTGTGAGATGCTGCTGCAAATATTGCTGGCTGAAGCAAGGGATTTGATCACCTTTTCTCTGGTTTTATTCTGCGGTCCATGATTTTATTTACTGTACATCACAAAATGGAGCCCTTCCTCCTTCTCCATTTTGTGTTGAACTAACAATGCTATGTCTCTCCTGCCACTGCAGTATTAGAAAAAACTGGGTCACGCATACAATTCTACAGAAGGAAACAAAAGGCCATTATGCCCCTGTTGAATCTCATATTTATGGATGCTGTGGCACATTATGGTAATTCTCGCTTGAATCCAGCTTTTAATTCATAACTAATAATTTGGTGTTGGCATTTGTACATGCAGATCTGGAGAGCGATTCATGACACAGTGGACAAGACAGTAAAATATGATTTACACATAAAACTGCTTGCAGACTTTCCAAGACACCAGATTCCCACCTCCGCTTCGCCTTCTGCCTGTTCACACACTCCCTCATTTTGGAGGGTGCTGTTGATAATTAATTCTTTTCTCTTTCTGTATCCCGTCCCATTTTTAAAAGATTACGGCGTGTCTGCATGCGGAACTGAGTGGTTGATGAATTTATTAGACATGTAACATTGACATCTGTTCTGTACTCACAGAGGGACCATGTCAGGAAGGTAGTAAATTGTGGAGGTGCGGAAATATGCTCACATATGCTTGTTTATAGGTTGTACATGTCAGTTTTATAGATGCTCATGTACAAAGTGGAGAAACTAAACTCAACTTTGGCTTGACGAACAGGCTGAAATCACCAGGAGTGCAAACTGGCACAAATGTATTGGTTTCTGTCATATTTTAATGTTTCTTTGTGTTCTTCTGTACATTTAGCCAAGTGTTATCTCTTCTACCTGCACTCAGTGGCTCATTGCAGTAAAATCAATCTCAGGCCAAAAAGATGAAAATCAAAGCCAAAAAAAAACCCGAGAAAACCATTTCTCTGTATTTGACTGAGAACAGAAGTGTTCCTGCTCTGCTAAGGTCAGGATGTGACATAACCACTCCCCTCCAGCAAGGCTGAAGCAAAGACAGTGATGAAGTAAAACTCACCGCCATTATCACCCTGGGATTATCAGGCATAATCCTTCGGGGTGAGATGAGGCCTCAGGGAATAAATGTTGTCTTCCAAGTGCGTCCATTCCTGCATGCAGCTGTGCTTCTCTGGGTAACATATGGTCTAGGAAAGCAAGGCTGCCGACCCCTCTCTAGCTTCCCCAGGTGCACACATAACTCTGCATCATTACATATCATCTAAACACTAAATATCTGCTGTACCCTTATGTTTGGGTGTTTGGTTTTCAAATAAAAGCCAGCTAAAGCTGTGGGTATGCACTTCCCCATAACAGCATCTCTCCGTACTGGAGTGCCTGTATAGCCCTTGCCAAAGAAAGCCCTATTTCTCCTCGTTGACATCCCAAATAAATGGTATGACTCAAGGCTTTGATAGGACTCGTGGAGTAATTAAGAGCACCACCATCAGAGCTGACATTGCCCTACAGCATCCCATTCAGAAGGATTTTAAGCAGCTCAAACCCTGGCATACATGCCTTTGGCCTCAGGTGCAGGGCAGGTTTTCTCCTCTTGACCTAGAAAGCAAAACAGCAGGACAGCATTGGGAGCAATAGTTACAGCATTCCTGCTGCTGAAGGACCATGGCAAACACATGCAGCATCTCTGCTACCCCTTGTTATACATGGGACTGAGGGACGCAGTCCCTTGGCAGTGGCAGTGGGATCACTAGGAAGATGTATGGGGCTGCAGTGAGGAGCTGCAGGAATGGCTAGCCCCTGCATATCCTACACTGAAGGGGAGAGAACAGTTTGGATCTGCTGCTGATAATAAAACATACTTTATAACAGGGTCATGGTGGCACAGAAATTAGCATTTTGACACTCTAATTTATAGGCTTTTTAGGCTTAGGCAAATGACTTGACATCCCCCGTTCCCAGCCCACTTCTGCCCAGTTCCATCCTTGCTGGTTTTGCTCCTACTGTGGCTGCTCTGCTGTAAATGCAAAGAAAGAAAAATGTGAGTTATAAAAGAGGCAGCATGAGGCATGCACACATTTCATTTTTATGGGCCTTTCACCATATGTCATCTGTCCTTCATTTAATATACCAGTGACATTTATATATTCCTTGACATGCCACCCAGTAAAGAAGACACATGAAGAAATAGCTTAACATAAACAGTGAAGTATCCTTCAGTGAGACTGACCAGGAATGTGCAAGGCAGCCTGCAAGCACCAGCACCCATTCCTCTGTGCCAAGCCATCCCCAGTACCTTCTGGGCTGCGGTGGTGAGGTGCACCAGCTCCATGCTGCAGATCAAAGTGGCTCCTTTTCTTCAGTTTTGACTTATGTGATCTGGCTGCCGCTTGCAAGCAAATCGGATGTCTAGAAAGCAGTGAACAGTTTTTCATGGAGGTGCTCCCCCACCCCCTGCAGTTCTGCTTTAATGACTTGAAATTTCTAGGAAGCTGCAGGCAGACACAGGAGACAATAAAACCAATAATAATAATAATAGTGCTGAAGGCAGTACTTAGTACTTAGATGAGGATAGCTCCTTAGGTCTGGGAAGCAGCCTGGGCCAGGCACACCCAGGCAACAGGAACCTGGACAGGCTGGTGAATGATTTTACCCTTCAGACGCAGAGGCTTTGGAGGTAATATCCTTCACTGAGGAACTGCTGTTTATAGCCTTAAACTGGATGATAACTGCTCACAGCATGGTCTCTGCTGTGAGCAAGGCATCTTTGCAATGCTAGCAGACAAGTTTGGTACAGACAGGACAACCATTCTTATTCCTTATATTGTGCATGTCTTTAGACCTTCCAGATGTACTGTCTAGCTCCAGGCTCAAATCCAGCTCTGGAGATGACCTGTTTCATGCTCATAGCCAAATCCCTGCCACGGGGATAATCATGTCCGATGCCAGTCTCCAAGGGGAGGGTGGAGGACTCATTAAGAGACGTTTAGGAAAGGCTTTGAGCAGGAAAAATGTATCCAGCATTAAAAATGAATGAGCATCAGTAATGCCAAAAATGTATGTGATAGAGGGAGAGAGAGAATATTGGAGAACAAAATGCTTAGGGAGCAAAGAGCTGGTCCAGACAGTGCAACAGCTTTGCTAGTGCTCAGGTTGGGTCATGGCTGTAGCACTGGCTATGGCAAGGTGTCCTTTGGGGACCAGTGGCCTAACCGGCTTGTCCCACCTTGTCCTGGAACATAAAGCAGTGGAAATCTCAGTATTCTCCTGGAGAGTAGAAACCAAGTCTCTTCTTTGGGTACCAAAGCAGGTCAGCATGAAGATCTTACCACAGAAAGCCACAGCTCTCTGTGTTTTCCTTGTGTTTGTGGTGACATTAGGCTTTGCCATCAAGAGATGGGTGTGAAAAGGCATGGAAAGAAGGATGTTTCCTACAGCTGAGAACCTGAAGGCAGCCGTGACTGAGGAGGCAAACCTGGTGACTCACATGGTTTCCTTGCTGCTCTTCAGGCTCTATCTCACGCCACAGGCAGCCTGCTGGCAATGCAGTCCTCTATGAAGCTCCTCCTGTCCCTCTGAGGCAGCTCAGCTCTTGGTCAGTGGGGACACATAGACTCTCTCTGCAACTCCAGCAGAATTCCCAAAGGCTTGGATGGGAAAGGACCTTATAACCCTTCTCTTCCCAGCCCTCCAGCAAAAAAACAACTTTGATCTCTTGTGTATAACTACTGTGTGTCCCTTGTGATGTGGTTCTGTGTGAGGGAAGGAAATGTCCTTTGGTTGCAGTAGCCAGGTGAAGGTATGGCTCTCATGGACACATGCTAAAAGTACTCTGTGCCTCGTGCTCCTGGGGAAATGAGGACACTTCCTACTCTCTCCCTGAGGAGCACAGCTGAACTGCTTGCAGTGAAAGTACTGCCAAGCTTCCCAGATGAACCACATGTCACTTCCCACGTCTCCGGAGTAGCAGCTCTGATATGAAGCTAGCAAGTGCTGCCAGCATGCCATTCCAAACCAAATGCTAGCTCTGAGCCCCTTAGAAGCAGTGACCCACCATTCCTGTAGAGCAAACTACATGAGACCCAAGGCAATTTTAGTGGGGAACAGAAGAAACTTTGGAGCAAATCCTTGGACCCATGTTTCACATGGCACTCGGTGCCCACAGCAGCAGGATCTGCAGAAGATTCCGACTGTAGAGTCCAAGAAAGATTGAGCACAAGGTACAGCATGACAACAAGGCTGTGCTGTAATCAGAATTTCTGCTCAAAAGCAGCTTTCCTGCTAACAGCACTGGGTGCAGCCTTAGACAACCATAGCTTTGTCAGCCAGCCCACTCCTTGTCAAAGGGGAGTGGAAGGAGGGGAAAAGGAATGAAAACTGTTTATTATTTCTCATGTGAGGAAGGGAGATTCAGAGGATGGGCATTGGCCATGGGGCTTCAAAGACATGTCTTCAAGTTTCTTTTTTACGATAAACACCATGTGTGACCCTTGACAGATCGTCAACTTATATTCTGTTGGCACATCTAGTTTGATTTCTTGTTTGACGCTGAATTATAACATGTAACCAGCTCCTTCTGTTCAGTTCAACAGCTTGTGTTTGACTAAAGCACAGATTTCCCATCTGTTCTTCAGCCTCAGTCCTTTTCGCTGCAACATCACACTGTGAGCTGGTACAGATGATCCCCCTAAATCCTTCAAATTCTTTTTGAGATACATTGAGTCCCCATGCTATAGGCACTGCTTGTGTTCTTTCCCCACTCTATCCCACTGCATGGAGTGCTATTCATCCTACGCTGTTGGAAGAGAATCAAGCCACAGTACATCTGCTCTGTCACTGCAGTTACTGATTATCCCACCAATCTGTCTGCAATCCCCAGCTTTTTACCGGCAATGTTCTTTGGTTTTGCCCTCATCCTAGTGGCAGAGTTGAACAGTGCAGGAATTAGCAGCTCTCCCTCTGCTTCCCAGTTAAGGAAGCCAAGTATTTTGTTTTGCTTGGAGCTATCTCAACCATTTCAAGCTAACTTAGTGTTGCACAGGTTAAGCCTGGATTATCCTATACCCTGAGAGGTTCTGACATGTGGGCTCCTGCCCTATAGCAGCCCCTCCATGAGCAGACCTCAAGAAAAGCCCTTCTTTTCTTGAAGGGAAGGAAGCTTCTTGGGGCAATGCAGTAGAAGAATATGGAAAGTCGTGGGCTTTGGCATAGTGTAAGACCTTACTGTTCCCTCCTACAACCTTGCTTCTTGGTGCTCCGGAAAATGGGCACAGTGTTCTGTAAATCCAGTACGGTGATCCCTCCATGTCTCAGCAACTGGGAACATGACAGTAGGGATGTAAGAGGGCTCACAATGCCAGAGCAGACCAGGAAGCCCAATTTCCTTAATTTGCAGAATTATTTTCATGAGGAATTGGAAGGAAACCTCAAACAACATTAGTGGAACCAGAATACTGCAGTTTTGTTTTCGAAACACAGTTTTGAAGAAAAATCTGGCTTCCAAGACACCTAGCAGCATTTGGATAAAAGAAAGCAGACTCCAGGGATTTCAGGGCTGTTCAGGGAGGGAGATCTGCCAGGACAGGTCATGGCAGATGCCTACATTCAATACAATAGGTATGTGGAAACTTGTTACTGATTGCTGGGGTTTGTTATCTTATTAAAGAAAGACTCAGAATTTGACATCAGATTTTGATGGAAGTCACTGAGAGAGGAAGGAGGGCTAGTAGGAAAGGGAATAACCAATTTCATACCTTTCAGGGGGACTTAGCTGGAACCACCTCAAATTGTTGTGAGGCTGGCAAAGCACATAGGTGCAGACGAGGCTGAGAATGAGACTTGAATGGAGAAGCAAACAAACGGCTTTTCCCTTCCATTCCTTCACACGTGGGCAGCCAGAAACCCCTCACCCACATCACTCCCCTTGCTGCTGAGGGTGTCTTGAGATGTGCCTTGTTCCAACCATCCGGCATGTGTGTAGCTGTTACATGAGCACAGACACAAAATCCAGCTCTGCACTGCATGCCACCAGCCCTGCGTCTGCTTGTTCTTTAAGGTATCCCAATGGTAATCTGGGGCTGGAGGCTACTACAAGGAGTAAATGTTACTGGTTAAATAGGGACAGGGGGTTTAATGCTGAGAAAAGCAGCTCCAAAGGCCCTTGACATGTCCATATTGTAACTTCAGATCGTAGCCATGCATAGCTGTGCTGGTGCTGCTTAGTGATGAAGGAGCTGCTGCTTTGTACCATCAAGCTGATGTATTGATGCTCAAGGAGGGAGATGTTTTAAGGAAAGTGGAGGCTCCACTGTGCTGCTAATTACATATTTCAGCCCCAGAGTGATAATGCAGTCAGGCTCCTGAGACAAATTGCTATGTCAAGGCTTTTAGACACAGACCATTATCCTTTAGGGTTGCTTTGAAACACCTCTTTGGGGCTAATAAAGATCATAATTCTAAGCGGTGGATCCCATTGCACAGCAAGGTAAAGCTGTTAATAGGTTAAAGCTTCATCATAAACACATTTTTCATTCAAAAATGATTGAGAAGCTTTGCTATTTACAGGTCCGCCCAGTCTAGGATACTCTGGGATGAGTTTGAATGCCACCCCAGACCTGAATACTGAGGGCAAGAGTCCTTTGTGCTGCCATGAGTTGTGAAGGCATCCTTCAGCAATGGATCCTCCAAAGATTTTAGTCCCCCAGGTTGGCCCTTTACATAGGATCATAGAATCAGCTAGATTGGAAAAGACCTTTAAGATCATCAAGTCCAACCTTTACCCCATCACTGCCAAATCTGCCACTAAACCTGTCAGTGAGGGCCTCATTCACATGCTTTTCTTAACACTTCCCGGAACTGTGGCTTCCCCACTTTCATGGGAAGCCTGTCCCAATGCCTGATCACCTTCTCTGTGAAGAAACTTTTCCTAATATGCAATTTAAATCTCCCCTGCTGCAGCTTGAGGCCATTATGGCATCAAGCATCATCCTTGAGCAACCTTCACCCTGTCCCATCCTGCCCAAACTGATGAGTAATGATGAAACCCCACAAGGAGACCAGTTTCTGTTTGCTATTATTTTCAATTAACATGGCTGAGCCAGGGGAGAAGGGCCAGAGGGCAGATTTTGGTCCTGGTGTCAGTTTGGAGCCTGCAAAGGCAAAACAGTGGTTTGCAGCTCAGCTCATTGAGAAGGAAACAGGAACCAGAGAAAAGGAGTGACTGGAGGACATGTGGAAAGACAGCTGAGGAGATGGACAGGGAAGGAGTAACTGCTGTTCTTTCCTAAGGCTACTATCCACTAAAGCACTCTGCATTGCTGTCCTGGTTTGAGTCACAGGGATGCTGAGATCTGCCTTATTCTTCCGACACAGCATGATTGAATGGTGCAAGGATGTCTCTTTGCTTATACTCAGAGATGAGGTGAGGCATGGAAGGGTCTGCAGGGTGCTGACAACCCTGAGTAGCCCCTGCAGCAGCAGGTTGCACATGCCTTGGGTGGCCCCTTCAGAGCTGTGGGGCTGCTCCAGAGATGCTGGGGCCTTCTGCAAATTGCATGGTGAAAGCTAGAAACCTGAGCGGCCACTGAAGCCACCTGGTAACTGCTTGCAAAGGTGATTTGACCAAGTGGTGACTGCAGTTAGGTGTCGGACCTCCAAGGGACATATCCTGCAATCTGTGCTCTTGTAACACGCAAGCTCTGCCATATCCAGCCATGATGCCTGACTTGTGACTCCCCACTGTGACCATGCCTCCTACAAGAGCAGAGCAGGTGGGACAGAAGGGAAGGCATCTGATGCCTTTCTTGCTCTAGTCCACAGCATTTCCACCAAACTGGTCCATGAAGATGTGTTTGCACTAGAAAGCCTGTACTGCAGCCCTGTCCCAGCCATGGTGTGGATACTGGTTCTGCATGGTCAGATCCATTTGCGGAGCTATAGCTGAGTGAGGTCATGGGACTGGGTTGAAAAGCAGGGCAAGGACTCTGTAGATAGATGCAGACATTTTCGTCAATGTATCTGAACACATTTCCCTTCCACATTGTGCTACACAGTGCCTGTGAGACATCTGCAGGGGAAGCTGACTCCGCTGAATGCTGGGCTGAGTTGGGCAGGTGGGAATAGGCAAAGTGTGGTTTGTTCTGTGTGCTGGGTGGGCTCTGCCAGCTTCCCTGAAGGAATGGCTCTAAGCCAGGAAAACACTGTCTGGCCAAATGAGCATGCTTTTGCCCTAATTTGCTTGGAATTTGACAAGGGAGCCAAAACTCAGCATTGTTTCTCCTGAAAGGAGGTTGTGGTGAGATGGGTGTTGGTTTCTTCTCCCAGCTAGGAAGTAATAGAAGGAGATGTCCTCAAGTTACACCAGGGGAGGTTTAGATTGGATATTAGGAAAAAATGTCTTCACTGAAAGCGTTGCAAAGCACTGGAACAGGCTGATCAGGGAGTCATCATCCCACATGTAGATGAGATGGTTAGGGGTATGGTTTAGTGGTGGACTCGGCAGTGCTGGTATAACTGTCAGACTTGATGACCTTAAAGGCCTTTTACAACCTAAACAATTGCATGGTTCTTGTTTCAGAGAACAAGCCCATCTTTTTAGGTATCAGGTAAAGCTGTAACCCTTTTTGCCCATCCTGGATGTTACTGTGTTGGTAATGATCTGTTTACATGAAAAACTTTTGCTACCCGTGACAAATCTTCCTGATATCTCCATAGCAATCTTCTGCAAAGGCCTTTAGTTGGAAAGGATGCACCTTCCTCGTGACTATTCCAAGCCTATGTTATTCAGATTTGCATAAGTGCTTTTTAAATTGGCTTGCATCCGCAACCTAAATGAATTACCAACAAAATGCAATTCTTGATTGTGCATGGCCAGTAAAATTGAGTTGCCAGATAGGAATAAATGTCAAGCAGATTGGACCTCTAGGGGTTTCCAGCATCAGGCATGGAAAAATACGACAAAATATGTTGTATGAATTGTATCTTCTGTAATATGTTAGATAGCAGCTGCTGGTTTAACCTATTCAGTGCCAGACTGTGCACCTCAGCAGACAGCTCTATCTTTGTTGGAGCAAGTCCAGAAGAGGGCCACAAGGATGATCAGGGGACTGCAGCACCTCCCGTATTAAGATAGGATGAGAAAGTGGGGCTGTTCAGCCTGGAGAAGAGAAGGCTGCGTGGAGACCTCATAGCAGCCTTCCAATATCTGAAGAGGGGCTAT
>JASSUY010014924.1:3767-22143 GCA_032466535.1 Forpus xanthops
CTGAAAATCCATAACACAGTGCTACACCAGCTACTGCTTAAAGAAAAATGACTGCTGCTGCTAAACCCATGACAGCACTTCATTTAAATTAATTGTTTGAAGAATATATTTTTCCTTTTCTAAATACTCTCTGCTGTCAGATCCAGATGAAATAGAGAAGTGGAAAACTTTTCCTATGGATGGATGCTTTTTATCAGCATGCCACATTTTGGATTGTGCTGAAGTGTGTGTATCACACATACCTTGAGAGATAGAGGGTTTGATTGAACTAGCCTGTTTCATTCTGTGTTTGCATCAATTACAGAATGAAAATGTGAATCGTTATCAGTTAGCATCTACAGATACTCAGGTAAGAGTCAAAAACAGTTACGAGAGCCTTGTGTGGTTCTGTATGGAATCCAGAGCCATTCACATATGCTGTAATTAATGTTTTCAGAGCAATTAATATGTGATTTGCCTCCATTATTTGCTGAAAACAAATAAAATATCAGAATCTGAAAAGGCACAGCAGGATATTGCTATGGAACGTTTGCCAAAAGAAAATATGGCTGTCATGATGCAAAACCTATTGTTAAAAATCAAATTAGAATTACCTTTAAAAATTGGCATACAACTTTCCCCCCCCCTTTTGAATGACTATTAAGTATCCTTTAGGACTTTTCTTACAAGATTTTGTGACAAGTGCATGTTCAGCATAGATGAAATCAGTTACATTTGGAGTGTCTCTCATATACTTGATCAAACTTGGCACTGACAATGAGTTATATTCATCTTCCATACCACAAAACCGTAAAAGATGAAAAATAGCACTTCATAACTTCACTTTGTTGTATGTGATTATTATGTTTACGATGTCACAGAATCCAAATTAAGTTGCTGAGTGAAGATATTTTTGTAAGGTAATTTTTCTTGAGATGTTAAAGCAAATCATGCATCTCTTGCTGAAGCATCCAGTGGGTATTGCATGGATTTCTTACCATCTGAGCAGGAAATCTGTGCATCAGTAATTGCAGTAGAAGTTAAAAGTAACAAATCGGGTCTCAAACTAGTAGTCTTTCTTGTCTTGTGTCTTGAGATACATCTGTGCTTACGCTCATCTGCCTACAGAATTTGTCCTTTATTGTTAAGAGGAATGGCATGTTGAACTACCATGGAATAGTGATGATGTGCTGGAAAAAGCCCCCAGTCTGTCATTCTTTTAAGAGTATGTGATAAGAAAAAAACAGGATCGGATAAGCCCAATTTGATTCTATATGCCAGCAAGCAGGTCAAGTCTGCCTAAATACTGTTTAGAAATCTAAGCTTATGTTACAGTGTTGCTGCAGTTTTGTAGCCTGTATGAGACTGTAATGGACTATAATTGCCATGTCTGTAACAGAAGTCCTGCCTTCTCTTTTGAAAAGTAGATAGCTGCATAATTTTTGTAGCTAATGAAGCAAACAGGAGGCCTTTTCAACATCCAGATGTTTTGTTACCAGGAAAAATACAAATAAGAACCCAAGTTTGTGGCAACATGAACATATAGTTGGCCTGCTTAATCTGTATTTTAAGATTATTTTTTTAATTCATATGATTAAAGAAGTTTTAATGTACATTTAAAACAGCTTGGGCAGAACTAACTTTTCTAAATGCTCAATACTCACATGAGAAATTTTGCTGTGGTTAGTTTTCCAGTTCTAATTAGCTGGGTTTATGTGCTTCGAATGAAACTAAGCAGAAGAATTTCTGTTTGATTTATGCTTCAGGTAACCCTAGAGAAGCGAGAGCATGCTTTGCCTTGTTCTACTTACCATCAGTTTTTAATATGCATCATAGCTTGATATTTGTCTGGTCATCAATATGCTTACTAGTCTGATGTTAATGGCTTTGTGAGTGCTAAATATACCCCATGTTTTGTGAAGATAATGTGACTCTCTCAATTTTGAGAATACTTAACATTAGAAGAGCTTTAAAGGCTGCAGTCACCTTATTAAGGAAGGAGTTCAGGAATGGCCTTTGGTCATTCTCAGCATGCTTCCTTGCATTTAAGAGTGAAAAGAGAGATGATAATGTTGTGCCTGGACTTGTCCATGTAGAGTTTAGGGTACCCTGGGGTTTTTGCATCCAACTGTAAAACAAGCTATAACATGCTTATCCCTGATTTTCTTGTTTTTCTTTCAACCATTTCAGGGCCCTGCAGGAGTCATTAAATCAAAACTTCATGCTGATTGTCACCCATCGAGAAGTCCAGCGGGAGTACAACCTCAACTTCTCAGGAAGCAGTACCATTCAGGAGGTGAGTGCTGTTTCACAGCTGAAGAATAAATGTAGCTCATTACAGGCAATGTCAGCTCTGTTAAAGAGCGTTTACATAGTCTTGATGGATATTCCTTCCTTTTATTAGGCTTTTTTTTAGTTTAATCAATAAGATCATGAAGATTGCTGTAATTTGATTAAAGAACTTGGCCTAAAAAAATTATTTCTCAATTTATGCAGAAAAGATGTTTCTTTTTTGTTTGGTAGTAGCAAAATATGCAATGAATGTTATTGAATTACTCTAAAATAATGAGGAAAACAATTATTCAAGTCACATTTTATCTTTAAGCCCCTTGAAGCTTCTTCCCTCTGTCTTCCCTTCTTTTAACCAGCTCCATCTCCATTTTGTAGGCACCTCTACTGTTATTGGTTGCTATTGTAATGTTATAATTCTTAGTAGCCAAATGGTTTTGTGGATAACGGACATCACTGCCGTTCTGTAGAACTGCCAGCAAGGGGTGATGTTGTAGAGAACTTCATCAGAATTAAGTCCTGTAGGAACAAATGTCTCCAATATGTCTCCAGACTCTGAATTTAGAATAAGCAGTCCTGCATATTTTAAAAACTCCTTTCTAAAGCTAAAGGTTTCTAATGCCAGATGTTTTGGGTGTTATTTTCTATATAGCCTACTAACTTCTGGTAACATGACAAACAATCTGTAAATGTGAATCTTCAGAATTCACATTTCAAAATATTAAGATTGAATGTTTGCTTTTCAAATTAAATGTATGTTTGCTGTTGGTCTGATCTTTTTAAGGTTGGAAAGATTTATTGAAGTTTTTCATGTCACATGTTGACGTTGTAGCCAGAATTATTTCAAGTTCCGTAATATTAGATAGAGGAACAGTATCTCGTACAACAGTGAAAAACCATCATTGTTTTCATTGTGAATCTTCCTGTTTTTAAGATCTAAATTCTGATCTTTCCCCTGCATAAAAGTCTGTTTTCTACTTAACCTTTTTAAGACTATTATAGTAAGTTCTGTTTTATTTTGCTTTGTTTTTAAGTACAAACAAACCTTCTTGCATCAGTTTGGTTTTTGAGGGGCTGAGCTCTGACTCTTTACAGTTGAAAACAATTTGAATATTTATGGCAATAAATTATCAGAATATTTGTTTTTAATTTTAAAGTGGTGGGATTCTAAAAGAAAACACATATATTGTGTGTTTGATTTTTATGTATGCTGTATCAATTACTAGTTTGCTCATGAGTCTTCCCCAGCTTAGAGGAGCCAGAAAGCTGTGACAGTGTACAGGAATCTGGGCTGCTTCTGCATGCACTGAAGTTTTCTTTCTTGTTGGTAATGGCAGATTGTAGTCAATGTATTACCATATAAAGTTGATATAATATAAAAGTCAGTTATTATTTTCTCCATTAAGCAACCCAAATAATAAAAACCCCTACCACCCCATAACCAGCATGAGCATCAAACCTTTCTTTGCCTTTAATCTTCTACCTGAGTATTACATCTAATACTGTAAAATTACGCAGACCATGTCAGAGGCTAAAATGAAAAGAGGATTCTGGACCTTCTTGTGCAGCTGATGCTGAGCAGGTGAATATGTCTGTCTGTGCAAAGTCTTGTGGAAATCACTGGGGATTTGGCTGAGGTAAAAGGGTTGACGAACATTTGTCTAATTATAGAAAACAAGCCCTGTTTTGGATGTTAACTCCCTGATGGCTTTTTAATTTATTTTTTTTTTTCCTTTTAGCATAGAGTGAGCATTTTAACACGAGTGATGACTCCGGTTAGTCTGTGTGGTTTGGAGGAATCTTTCCTTTTCTTCTCTCCCTTGTCTGTCTCCTCTCCAGGGACTGTTAGATGGTTTAATTTTTTTTTTCCCTTCCCTTTCTTGTTCACACTTTAACAAATTAATAGTTTACTTTCCTTCTGGTATATTTTTGTCCTCGTGGAAAAGCTCTCTGGGAGTTGCAGTTGCCAACCACTAGAGGGCAGGAAGGACTATTCAATTATTACCTAAAAATGCAGTTCAGTGTTTTCAAATTAGCTTCTGGTATATTAACAAAAAGGAGTATAATGGCCAAGTTATTGTTTGATTTACAGATAATTGGCATATTGCAGGGAGGAGACTTAATTTCACCCTTTTAAATTAAACAGGGAGATTTAAAAAGACATAAAATATTCATTAATGTTCAGTGATTATAAAGCAGTGGCATATATTTATTCTACCTTTATTACTGTTTCGATGGGAAAATACTGCAAATATTTCAGAAATCGACTTGGCCATACTGACAAGTTGAAATGTTTAAGCAGTGTTAATGCAATCTACTCACACGTTATATCCTATGCAGAAAGATTCAGAATGACTGCATCAATTATTAAAAGGAATATTTAAAATTCTATAAGTGTTCGACTGCTTGCCACAGTTGGGTGCAACTGTCTCTCCAGGGCTGGTTGTTTAATTTGTTGTTATTAGTAACACTCTGAATTTTAAGGAATAAAAGGTAAATTAAAGGCATGTCTGAAAAAGCCCCCCCCCCCAAAAAAAAAACCCAACCAAAAACCCCAACCTCACCATCCTTTCAAAACTGACATAAATATTTTGCAGTAGATTAAATGCAATTTCCACAGCTCTCAGCTGTGCTTCCCTAAACTACTATTGCTTCAGTTCTGTGTTGTCTTTTTTTAGTGTTTAAAATGCATGTTTAATAGTAAATGATATTTGGATGAATTGTTATTCCAAAGAAGTCTTAGTGTTTAATGGGGAAGGAATCGTGACAGAAAATGCTTTGAGAGAAGCCTGAAGCCGTAGTGCTCATGTCTGCTTCCACAATTTCTAGCGTATTAATTCAGTAGTTGGATATTTGATGGTAATTGGAAACGCAGCTTTTTTGCCCCCTTTTTTAAAAAGCTTTATCTATATTTTCAACTGTTTATTTATTTAATTTCTCAGCTTTAAAGATATGTTACATTCAGTAATATTGGTGGAGGTTTCTGAGCCTATGGGGAATCTTTGGAAATTAAATAAAAAATTAAACTTAAGTAAAATTTTTATGTGTGTTGGGCAAAGGAGGCATTATCTGAGAAAGTCAAAGATAACATTGGTCTAAATTGCAGATTAATCTGTGTCACAGGTTTCTGGCATCTGTTTGTTCTTGTAAAATTACAGAATTAAATCTGGGCAGATACTGTTCTGGGAAATATCACGGTTACTTTTATCCCTGATCTGCATTTTGAAGTGGAAATCAGTAGGTTTTGTGCTAGTTAGGAGACTTTAAATCAGTACATTTTCAGTGTATTATATAGTTAAATAAGGACAATTTTAACAAATTGAACTCTTAATACGTACAAGACTAAAATGAGTTTTCTGTCTGAATACTTGCTCTTTATTCTGCTAACATAATTTGTAGAGGCTAGACGTAATTGCAGTGAGAATTTTTAACATTTGATTCGAGGAGCTGTATGCTAAATTATTGCCAGGCATTTCCACATTCAACGTAATTTGTTTTCTGTGTATTTTTACTAAGTTGTTCTCATTTGGAAACAAATGTTTCAGCTACTTTAATTTTTACAAGCTGTAGTTATAGTATTTGATAGAAATGAAGAACGGCCCTTTTTGGGCGGGGGCGTGTTGGAAATATTTAAATGTTTTGTGAAAGCAAGTTTGTGTTCTTATCTTGGAGCAGACAAACCGATTTGTAAAAAACTTGATTTTTGAGTTCTTGTAACAATCGTGTGCTCCACACTTTTTGTTTTAGTCAGTGACATAGGGAAAAAAGGACCAAAACTAGACAACTCTTTTAAAAACAAGGAGTTTGCATTTGCCTGTTTTGGTATAGACTTTGAAGCCTTTTTGTGATTGCTGTGTGCAGGATTACAGAAGTATATCCCATGTACGCAAGCTGTGGCTGCTAAAGAGTGGACGGGTTAAATATGCAGAAACCTCAGGTCTCTTGTAGATCGCTAATTTTGTGTTGTAACTGCTGGAGATTCCAGTTGAAAATATTAGGTAAAGCATGTACCGGGCGCTATAATTCCTAGTAAAACATAAAATCTGTGCAAACAATGAAAGGAGATGGGTCCCTAAATAGTGGCTGCCTCTGCATAGCTGCATCTGCTCTTTATTCCTTTCCTTATCCAATAACCTAATCAGAGGGTAGCTGCTTAGCATCCCTGTCACCTGTGCTAGGTAATATATTTGTTCTTTGTTCCCTATAGACTTACTGGCTAAGGTGGAATATGAAAAGCAGTGTATCCAATAGCACTCCAGGCAGGAGGTGGAACTATTTGTGCATACAACTGCCTGGGCTGAGATAAACTATAAGTTCTGTGTTGACAGACCCTCATGTCAGTCTGAAGTCCTTTGTGCTGAATTTCTAGAAACTTTTTTGATAACTAGATGAATGTGAAGCAAGCTACAAACTTACCTTTTATAAACATGCAGATAGAAACCTTATTTAATAAGCCTGAATAAACATAATATGTAAATATGAGTAAGCAGATCAATTACGTTTGGCGTGCAGAACAATAATTCAGCTGAGGGTCTTGTACCTTTGTCAGAACTGATTTTTGATATCTATACAAAATCTTTTCAAGCCAGTTGTTGTTGAGATCATCCTCAGTAAAGGTCTGTCATTGACACGGGAATACAGAATATATATCTAAATAATGTTCTTTTTTAATGTTGCAGCTAAGTAGCTTCAATAAAATGTTTGCCAGAAATGAGATTAGGTGTATACAAACGTGGTACATACATGAACGGTTTCACAGGTGTGGTATATTTTGAGGTTTTTTATTTGATTTAAAATTGTTGAAAACTATTTTTATGCTAATAAACCCCAGTCACTAACACTTTTCAGTATTTTGATAGGAGCTGCACAAACATTCTACACTATTGTTCAATTACTCTCTTAGTACCAGAGAAGCTATTAAACTATGTTGGTGCTATACTGATTGCATTCCAGACATATGTATTTTTTTGTGTGAAATTTGAACATTTTGTTTGCTTTTTAAAGAAATCTGTACTGTGAAATTATATTAAATTTATACCGCGTCATGACAGCAGTATACATAATTTAAACGTCTATCACTGTGATAGCCTTAGTGTTCCACAGTGGTAAATGAGTACCAGGTAGCAAGCCAGGTTTTGACTTTTTAAACAAGGAGAGAAAAACCTATTTTTAAAAAGCTAAATTGACTTTTTGACTCCTTTATTTTTATGCCTTTCTTTTGAAGAAAACCAGCACATTGCTAATCTAAAATGTATTTGCTGAAAGCAATCCTTGATAAACTTTTTGTAAATGGTCGTGTTAGGAATTATATGAAAAGGAAGTTCCTTGGGAAATAAAGAGAAAATACCTTTTATGTACCTGTTCAAAAGTGATAGCTTTATTAGGCACTTGAAATATCTTAATATCTGACTGTATAGATCTGTTTCGAGGAGATCCTACTCATAAAGGGGTATAACTATTATTCTTTTTATGCAACAGAAGCAGCACTAAGAGATAAAGGAAGGGCACTCTTCTACTTCTCTATTAATTATGAAGCTTAATATATTCCTGACATAATATGTTTCATAACCTGTAATTTGGTTTTGGTGGGTTTGGATGTGCATATCATTAAAGAAATGATCTTCAGTTATCAAAAACTAGTAAACATGGACATTTTTATATGCAAGAAAAGGCAGAGAGTAAATAATTGCACTGGTGACCAATACTGTAATAATCCTGTTTTACAATATGCACTTGACAGGTTGTAATAGTGCTAATTGAAGAGACTAATTCACACTTGCTTCATTCTATTCAAAGGCAAAATCAGCAGCTTGTTTTGCTTTTGACCAGATGGTCCTGATGAACACCTACTGTGCACTTTAAGTGCTTTACTAGAATTACAAAGGCTGGGGGCTGCATCCGACTCAAAATGATTTGAGAAGAGAAAAAAACCTCACTGCTCAATGGATTTGGTGCAACTAAATTAATTCTAGTGGACCCATTACACATTGAGCTCCCTTTTCAAAGTGCTGAGCCTCCTCGTTTGTTCTGTAGCAATGAGAAAGTGAAAGGCAGATTACTGCAAACAGAAATAAAAAAAAAGTGCTGTGAAAAGGAGAAAAGAGGCCTTGAAGCCTTTTCATATCATTTGGGTTTTTCAAGTGCGTTATTTTTGGGGAGGGTGGATGTATGAAAAGCCAATTGGAGTTTTTTTTGTTTTAAAGTGCGCTATTTAAGTACTATGAATATAAAAGCAAGAGCAACAGTTGACTGAGTTTACTGTGGTAAAGCTTTGTGTCCGAGGATGAATCAAATTCATTATAGTCAATGCTTTGTATTTTCATATGAATGTAGGGTTAGTTTCACAAGACTGTGTCTGTTTAGGATAATTATAATTTAATATTTTCCTTTCATAAAGTTATCACTGTAGATATCTAAAATTCACTGAAAGCAAGGTTTTCTCTTGAATAAATTTAGAAGCACACAGAGAGTTTAAAACTCCAAAGGAAGCTGTTTGATTTCCAAGGGAAGGCTAGGCATGTTCCAATAGCGTCGAAGCACAGATTATTATAACTAATTAGAAGTCACACATCTGTTAGCTTTCGGTTTGTCAGCGCTTGTAGTTTGCTGTGTATGTTTGTATCTCCCTTCTTTGCTCTCCTTCTGTGTCTCTATTACACCACATCCATAAGCGTAGATGGATTTGGGAGAAACTCTCAGAGGATAAGGAGCAATTTAGTTGAATTTGAAAGTAATGAGGAGTCATTGTTATAATTTTGGTTATAGGTTCGGCTCCATAAATGCTCAGTCATGTGAGTTGTCCTTATTTTAGTAGTAATCATGTTGAATTGAATGGCTTTGCTCATGTAATTTAAGGATGCTAAGGATTTTGGGGATCAAGACCTAATTTAAAACCCTGAATTTTTAAAAACTGCAATTAAAACCATTGCTTGCTATTCTGATTTTGAATATTTGCTGTGTTATACATTCGGGCTGGAGAATTTTTATGCAAGGCTTCTACCGTAATGCTAGCTATTAAAAAGGTGTTAGCATGAAATGACAAGAAAACCTAAGCAGCTTTATGAACATATTAAACAGCTATGTCCTTAGTTCCTGTGCTATTTAAAGTGGAAAGCAGTATCCTGTAGCTAAATAGCACAGCACTGCTATTTGTATAATGGTAAATGAAAAATTAAAGTTAGCATTTTTTGCAATTAAAAAAAATTAATTTACAGCTTGCAAATTAAAGTGTATGAAGGGACGGTTTAACCTTTCTATCCTGTGTTAACTATAATATGATCGCTTCTATTATTGCATGATATACACTTATATTAAAAAAAACAACAATCGTTGAATTGCTGATTTGTTTTCAAACAATGAAATTTGTATTTGTGCAAATTATAGTAGGCACAGTGTTCTCTCATGTTTCCTCATCAAACAACCCAATTATACTTATAAATAGTGAGGTGCTAATGAACTGTTGTTCTGGAAAAGTTGTTTGCTTTTTTTTTTTTTTTAACTTGAGTAAGAAAGGAAACACTTCACAATTTCAGAGTGCTTGCTTGGTGAGAAAATGCTTGAAAATATTGTACTTATGTAAATCATGTTGGTGCTATCACTTTTAAATACACAACAGAAGCTAATCTAAAACCCCCATCAGTTCATATGGAGCACAACTAGATTCTTGACATTGTAAATTGCTCACTTAATTGGGAACTGATGATTTTTACTTTTTTTTTTATTAAGTTATAGACTTTTTTCCACTGCAGATTTATATTTCGGTTTAAAGTTTATTAGTGCCTTCATTTAAGTGAAAAAGAATTTTTTTGATAGTTGAGGTAATGAGGATATTTAACATAGTTGTGGAGATATGACACTGAAATGGTCAACAGTGTCTTAGCAGCAGTGTAATGATAGTGCTGCACTACATGGCTTTGTAATTGCCATGCAAAGAAAACCCTCAGTTGCTGTTTCAAATGTGAATTAATAATGTTTGTCTCTGTCTGGTACTTAACATCTCAGTGAAACAGTGAGCTGTCTCTTTAATAAGGCTGTTTCTTATGATTTTTCAGTTACGGTCCTACATCTGTGTAAAAACATGAACTTGAAAAGTTATTCTTTTGTTTCTGTACGAAGAATCAGGGGCATAAATTGAAGAGCCTTGCACTCATTTAAAGGATAAAATGGCCTCATAATCACCCTCAAGAAATCCCTGTTACTGTTTTTAAAAGGGGTTATGAAAGCTCTCAGCAAACATTTGCAATAAGTGGCAAAATTTATGCCCTGCTTTGTGATAGTTGCGTGACCAGACGGTGGGGTATGGGATTGTTTTAAGGTTTTTACAGCTGCAAGCAAAAAGCATCTGTTCCCAGAAAAGCCTTCATTGTTTAATTTTGACACTGACTTTTCCATGCTGCTTGTACCGGTCTCTGGATTAGGTGCCACTAATATAAAATTTAAGTTGCTCCCAAATGCAGCTGTCACTATACGTGGCCTTGTAGATTAGGCAAAGTAGATGTAATCAAAGCAAGCGGTTTTGTACAAGGTCATTTCAGAAGACTGGAAAAGGAATTTCGACAATATTGTATCTTGTGAGTAGCTGGGCTATTCGCTTTTGTGTTGGTTTACTAATTCTTCTGGTGACCACTAATGTATAGGACTGCCTCAGAAACAATGAAAGAAGGATTTTGAAACTGCACTGCTTTTTTAATAGGCATTTAGTATTATATTTATTTTGATTTAGCAGTTACTGTGGTATTTAATTACACTCCATGTATGTGTGTTTGTATCTCTGTATCTCTACAGTGAAATGGCATGATTTACAAAACTCTGGGAAATGTGACTTTTTTGACAAGCTTCCATTTCTTTCCTTCAAAGTTTCCAGTGCATTAAAAATGAAAGAGCACTTCATTTTATGTATCCCAGAGTTGTGTTAATTTCTACCCAGCTGGTCTAAAATGATTGATACAAAGCCAAATTTGTGACTGCCTGCATTACAAAGTCTGTAATTTGCTAATGAATTATGATAATAATCTTTCATCATACATGAAAGATTTAGACAAACAATTTACTAACTATATAGTTTGATCACAATTTTTGGGTTTGTACCAAGCCTTGAATCTTTATTTTTCCCTGCCTAGACTAGCAGACCACAGTGAACTTATTCTTACCTTGTTTTGAAAGCAGTAATGTTGGTAGGTATGTGGGGACAGCAGAAATATAAGCTTGTAAGTGTAGAACTCCATATTTAATGTATGTACAAATCAAGCTACCCAGTTTCCAGCTAGAGAAGCATCACAGTAGGCATGGCACAGGAAGTTGTTTGAGTCTGCATCTAGTGGTGTGGGGATGTAGAAGTGAATGAAACCAGGGTAGAGATGTTTTTCACTTTTGCCTCCTTTGGCTATGGTAAAAGCAAACTATTTAAAGTATTAAGTAGACAAAGGCATAGGAACAAACTAGGCTTGAAAAGAAAATGAGATGCTCCGGAAGAGGGGCAACTGCCACACTATCCTGTCAACCTGAGTGAAGTTTGTGGTTAGCTGCATAGGGTATCAGCAAGCAGTTGGTCTTGGACACTCGAAGGACTTCCTGAGGACAATGCTCACAGTAGCATACAAGCACAGCGTGAGCAGATGTCTTCCTGTATGAAATCTGCTGTTTTTTTCTCATCTCAGGGCGCAGATCATGCACCTTCAGTCCAAAGGTTACTTCCCAGTTCTGCAGAACTCGCTTCATGTTGAATATTATACTTTTCCAATAGTGAGCAACACAGGAAAAATGAGAGGAGCTTTCTCTTCAATGACCTCTGACTTTTCTTCTGTTTTGCACATTACCTTTGTCATTTTTTCTGCTCCTCTTGAGCTCAGTTTAGTGGATTTAAGTAGACATGGTTTTGATGTCCACCCTAGAAAAAATAATCAATGAATCAAAAAAAGCCCTCAAGACCTAATGCATATATCTGGTGCTGCCATTATTGTTGCTCAAATGAAACTGTTGACTTCAGTGGTTTCTGGCTTTAGGTACTTATCTTCAGACAGTGAGTTACCTGAAAAAGCTGGTTTCTCACACCAAAACTACACATGTGACTGCCAGAAACAAAATCACATTATGATTCCTGGGACTCTTGTTAAGTGGAGCGTGGTTTCAATGTTAAAAAGGTAAAAAAAAAAATGTAGAGAGACTGGGAGTAAAAGCAAGGAAGTAGAACAATCATCAGTGTTGAGTGAATGCCATCCAGAACAAGGACTGGCGGCCTTGTGAAACATAAGGAAATGAGCGTTGGGATAGGAGCTGACTGGAAAGCCTTAACTCTCATGACTCTTCTTCCTCCTCATGAAGGTGCTTCTGTCTAGTAGCTGTTAGCTGGTATGTCTAATATCTAGTGACACTCTTGGAAATTACGATGTTACTGACATTTGAAAGTGTATCTCAAGGCCTTCACACTATTGGAAACAGATAAGCAATAAGAGGAATACAAAAACCAAGGGCATGTTATTTTTTTCTGCAATTAATCTGTAAGGAAGAGAAAGACTCTTCCTACAAATCTGTACATGCGAAATGGCAGGAAGTCTGACTGCCTGGTCTCAATGCAGATGTACATAACTTACTTCAACCCCAGGAAAGAGAAATGGGGAAAGGAACAATGACTTTTAAGAACTGACATGATTTTCAGTCATTTCATTCCACAGCATCAGGGCAAAAAGCATCACCCCAGTTATCTCTTCAGTTTTTTCCAGGAGAAATGGAAAGACAAAGATGTTACATGGTTCTCAAATATATTTTGCCCATTTTTTATGACAGGCTACTATTTACTAAACATGGCAACTCTAAAGCAGATACTCTAAGAAACACTATGAGCTCAGTTTGTGTCCCATTATTAGTTTCTCTGTAACCATAAGCTGAATTTCAGAT
Source organism: Forpus xanthops (assembly GCA_032466535.1). Taxonomy (NCBI): domain Eukaryota; kingdom Metazoa; phylum Chordata; class Aves; order Psittaciformes; family Psittacidae; genus Forpus; species Forpus xanthops. The sequence goes on from JASSUY010014924.1 coordinate 16,929, forward strand.
CAACATCTCCTCTCTGTGTCTTGCATAAACTGTTTGCACTTACCCATGAAAAGTTCCTCTTTTAAGACAAGACAGGACTTATTCTTGAATAATTCAGAACTGAGGAGTCTAAAAAATGCTTAAATTGATCAGGAGAATGAGTTATATTTTGACAGTTTCACCTATAAGTCTTTCACACGCTCTGCTTAAGAGGTCTTGGATCTGTTTTATTCTATGTAGTGACATTGGACTGGCAGAGAAAAGTCTAGGCTGCTGCTTAAAACTATGACCACAGGGCAGCCTGGGCCAGGACTGAGGCAAACAAAGTAGAGAAGCTCTGATGTTCTCAAAAAGCAGCAACAGAATAGTGGAAGAGGATATGTTTTTGTAATATGACACAGTAAAGTTAAACTTCTCTCCCTGGTACAAAAAAGTGAACTGTCAAGTCAGACAGGTCCATGTTAATATTTCAAGGTTGGGACTTATGAGGCCAATAAAGAATATGGAAGGTCTCTTGAGCATTTTGTGAGGTCTGGGCAGGATGAAAGCTTTCTTTCTGATGAACTAAGAGGCTGAGATAAATCTTGAATTGCCATGGAGATATTTTCCTCCTTAAAGCTTCCCAACAGAAAACTAAGTTGTAGTTCACAGCTATGTCTACATTAGTATGCAGAACTGTGCAGTAGAAGGTTTGAGTAGAAAATCATTTGGTGGTGAGGATCTAACATCTGTGCTATTTGTGTTTCTGTTTTTTTACTGACAACAGTTCCTAGTCTGGTTCTGTGGATTGAATGTTTCTTAGTAGTTGAAAGTTTAAAATCGTGCAGCTTCTGTTTTAGTTTGATCCTAATGGCATTTGGTTTGCATGTTCTGAGTCTGCTCCATCATGCAAGCTGAAGGTTGGACACATGGGGGACTAAGGATCAGGAGTGTCCTTTTGAAGTGAAGTGAAACACTAATGCAATTCCATTATGCAAGGAATGGATCTGCATCAGTCCTTTGGTGCAAAACAGTATTTTCAAATGTTACACCATCAGGAAGCCTTCTCAGCAGAAACACTGTCATTTCTTAGTAATGCTGTAAACAGAAGTGGACAAATTCTTCTTGAATAGAAACAAATAAATGAAAGACTAAGTGAAATGTGCACCTCCTGTGTGATTTGAGCTCACTGCAGAGTAGCCATGCAGAGTCAACATGAGCAGCAAGACAAGCCTTTTGAATATCCCAAATTCATTCCACTGTTTTTCTCAAGATCAGTTTGAAGGGAGTAACAATAAAACTCGGTGGTTAAATGTTTTTTCTGAAACATAAATGCAAACTGTTTGAAGTAGAAGATAATTTTAGCATGCAGCATCTGTTCTCTCAAGACACTGGTATCGGAAAAGAATCGCAAATCCAATTTCAGTTCTCATTTTGTGTCTTTCGTCTTGTGTTGGTTTGTAGGTCAGAGTGAAGATCATTCAGTTTTGACTTACAAAATCTGGTGGTCACCCATGTATATTTGCCCCTCTAGGTCATTTTGCTTGTTCAGGGAACCGTATCTCTTTCTTTTTTTCTCTTCTTTTTAAGAATTTGTCTTTTTCTTCCTTTTTTTGTTAGTCCATATACGTATTTTCACTGCTTTCTCATTCTTGCTTTTTATCTTCTGATGTAGTGACTCTTAGAGTTTATAATGAAAATCTTTGTATGAATTTCTTTATTGCTGCTTGTTTAAAAAAATCAATATGACTTATCAGGTTTAATTTCTAAGTACTGTTTTCTCCTTATAAAGCAGAAAACCATTCTCTAAATCAGAAGCTTTTCAATTATTATGCTCTTTATACTTTTTTTCTGCAATGTGGAATTTTAAGTATTATGCCTGAAAACTGTTCCTATGTGGAGAAAGCTACTGAGTGCAATGCTTGCACATCAGCTTTTCAAACAGAGACTGAATTTTCACTGCTTATTTTATGAGTATCAAATGGAAATTGTTAACTTCCATAGTTCAATAAAATTACACTTAGAATTTAGGAAAAATGTATTTTTCCATTTTTTGGGCCTTTTTTTTGGTATATATTCTATACACTGAATTTGCATAACTATGAGTATTCTTGAGGTTCAGAGGAGGAGCTGTTAAACAGTTGTTTTATTAACATCTCAGGGAAAAGGCAGACTGAATAGCTGAACATGTAAATGAGCAGCTTGTGATGCTATACCTTGTCAGATAACCATTGATGTGGTATAGCTGAGCAAACTGTTTCAGTGTGTGCATATACAGTAGGTATTTCTCTCCAAATTAATATTTGCATTTGAAATACGCGTGTAGTGCAAATACATGAGGAGTATATAACAATTAATATTATTTTGTGTTTGATGTTTGCATGTTATGTGCTCTGCATTTTAATTCTGAACATTATTGGCTGCTTTAATCTTGAATTAGTGTTCCCAATGTATTGATTCAAAGGGAATTATTACTTAATAATTAAGGTCTGATAGGCATTTATATCCTTGAAGCAGGTTGGGTTTGGTCAGTAGTTAGGTGGCATTTTTTGAAGACGTCATTTTGTTCTTCAAAATCTCAGGCCATTTTAAAACTCCTATGCCACCTTTCTGAATGTTTAAGTTGTGATGAGAGAAACTTCCAGAACAGGACATCACTTTAATAGTGTTTTGCATCTTAGAACTTTTACATCTTAGTACTCTGTGCCAAAGCACTACATAGTATTAAAATAAAGATGTACCTTCAGTCTGCTTTAGTTAAACCAATGTAAACTGTTGTGTGAATGTTCTTACTTTAAGGGCAGCTTGTTCTACTTTAACATAAACTGAAGAGGAATTAGATGAAGTGAAAGCCAAGTAGGGCTTGGTTGAGGTAACCTGCATTAGTTAATACATGACAAATAAGTACTAGGAAACAAAAAACTTTGTTTTCTCTCAAGGGTCCCATCTTCACTATGCAAGCAGGTAGAAACTACAGGCTATACTAAAACCAGACATACCAGTTGTAAAGTAGTAAAGTAACTCCAAATACTGTAATGCCAAATGTGAAACATGAAACAATTGTCTTAAGCCTGCTCTTCTGTTAGTACTCCTATTGTCTTAGTGTAATGAGCTTAAAGTTTTCCCTCTAAAGTGGCACATATTCAAGGGTATAGAGAAGGACTTTGATTTGAGGAGCTTTTACAGTCTCTCTAATTATGATGTAGCAAAGAATACCTTTATAATAATATGAAGTCAAGAAAAAAGTGGCATGTTTTTCAAGGTATTTGGGGTCCACTCCTGAATTTCTTTCCGTGATAATTTTCTGGTTCAGCCAAAAGGATTCTTTTGGCTTGATTGGTTTCATAGACAAAAATATGCTTCTCAGACTTTTCTTTAAAGCTCTTTTTCAATTCCTTGCATTCTTTTGTTCTTCCATTTGTGAATCATGGCTAACTTTAATGCAGGCGGAATAAGGAGAAAAAGTCTTTTTTGTGCTCTCTTCTTTCAGTGCTTGGCAATTCAAAGGTAGTGTTACATTTGAAATTGTATCCATCATAAATAAACACTTGTTTGCTTTTAATTTCTATAACCCTGATACCCATGTTCCACCACTTTTAAAATGATGACTTGTTGGACAATTTTTTTAGTTCATTTTCCAGTTTAGGGATATGTGTCACTGTTGTAGAATAAATCTGAAAATACTGTTATCATGAGGTTCTTGATGTTTTGGAGGAGTTGTGTTGCAGCAGTTCTGTGATCTTAGGCAACGGAGTGAGAGATACGGAGCAATATATATGCAAAACAAAATTAGCTCTCTTTCAAAACTACACCTTAAGATAGCTTCTTTTTCCAGTTATTTTATAAAACAGTGAGGACCTTGTAGCACCAGAAATATAGGGCAAATCCTGCCTTCCTGTCTCCTTGTACTAATAGGATGTAGCTCCCACAAAGTTGTTGGTGTTCATTTGGAGTGGTGTCCTGCTGCCCTTCTTGTAGATATGTCCCCAGGGCCTCAGGGTGGAAGAGGGAGGAGAAGAGGATGAGCTGTTCTCAGCAGCCGTTTGCCCTTAGACTTCTGTTTTGGATCCTAGCAGGGAGTCAATGTCATTTTATAGTTGTATTTAACTCCCTGTCATCCTGCTCCCCTCTTCCTTCCTATGTGCTGCTTTGAAGGCAGCCCCTGGGGTCAGCAGCAGCCTGGCTTCTGCAGGAGCTGAGCCACTGTATGGAAAGGGAGCCCGAGATGTGGTGCAGAAGCAGGAGCTAGGCAGACCTGTCAATGGCTTTTTCTCCCCCCCGAGTGTTAATTGTGGTCACAAAAGTTAAGTGTTTCTGTAAAATTAGCATCTTGGTATTACGTATTTTTTTCCACCATGTAGCTTCAATGTCAAGTTTACCCGGCTGACAAGTCAAAACAAGAATATTATATTCTAACTGCTGCTACAGCAAGTCTCAGCCTGGGATCTCAGAAAATCACAGTGTTTGTTCTGGTTAGCAGCTAATAGGAAACAATAAAGATTTAGGGTTCAGAATTTAATTGGCACTGATGTTGATTCAGGAAGAACCACCGCACACAGTTTATTCTTGTGAAGCTTTATTGATTCTTTTTTAAAAGGAAAGCTCTGATGAAAGTAAAAAGAGGCGTTTAATTTGCAAGTATTTCTACACAGTTTTCATTCTGAAATGTGCTTTTCTATCTTTCTTTATCCCTGAACAGTAAACAGGCCTTAAGATCTTCTGATTCAGATATTGAAAACCAGAAACATAAGGTTGCAATTTTTACTGTTCAGTGTCTATTTGCATGATGCTGGGGCTTTCTTTGAGGTTAAATTTCCACCTTTCCAAAGGCTAATGTCTGATGTGCATTTGTAAGTTTGTTTTAAGATAAAGTGACATTAGCGTATCCTCAAAATCTCCATCATGGATTCTAGTATTTTAGCGACCTGTTTCCAAGGATCAGATCTGGAGTACTGCTCTTGACAAGGCGGTGATATGAACAGAGGTCTTCCCATTTTTCCAACATTACCTGTTGTCCTGGGTTCAGCAGCAGCAGTCATTTCTCTCTTTCATAGTAGCTGGTGCAGTGCTGTGGTTTTGACTTTCGGCCTGGGAACAATGCTGATAACACCAGTGTTTACAGTTACGGTTTAAAATGTTTTGGTCTGACCAAGGACTTTCTGAGTCTCATGATCTGCCAGGGAGGAAGCAGAGACAGGGCACCTGACCCAAACTGACCAAAGAGGTATTCCATACCACAGTACATCATGCCCAGGAT
>JASSUY010014924.1:22243-33330 GCA_032466535.1 Forpus xanthops
TTCTCCTCGTTCCCCCCCCCCCCCCCGCCGAAGTGGAGGGGAAGAAGGTGGGAGGAGTGAATGGGCGGGCAGAGTGATTTACAGCTTAAACCATGACACCTGTATACCGAAGTCTAGAAAAAGGATCTTTTTTTTTGTCACTTAGACGAATGATCTTTTGAATTGCATTGAGTAATTGAGGATATTTCTTCAGGTATAGACTGATTCTGTGTTTTCAGATTCTACAGTAAGGTTGAAAATATGTAACAGAATGAACTGCTGATGATTTTGAATGACTTCCTGCTTTGTTGCAAACCATGATAAGGTCCTCAGGGTAACATCAGTGGCAAAGCCTCCATAGTTGAACCTGTATTCAAATAGCTGGTATGTCGATCTCTACTTTCAAAACAGTTTTGAAGATTTTGGAAAGGAGTTGCCTATTTCCTTTCCAGTCTGATCCGTCCATTTTCCCCATAACATTGGTGAGATGTTGCAAGCGTTTCTTCTGGTCTAAAATTACATTTTCAAATGTCTGTCTCTGTGACACCATTACCTGCAGCTCTTGGCTTTTTGTTGGCTTTCTGCCATCCCAGCAGCTTTTTTTCTTGCTGTTTTTCAGGAATTCTTTTTCACAAGACATTTGCATGCAAGCCTTTTCCAGGTCTTCTAATCCATTGGGCTTTAATAATGGTCTCTTATTTCAAGGGAAGAGGATTTTTACAGAAGCTATTCCAAATATCTAAAATGAATATAAGATGAAAATACTTATCTTTAAAATGGGATGCCTGAATGCATTTATTTTCACATTCATATAGAGAGTTTTGATGTTACTGAACTTGTGTTGTTTCACTGCTTGAGGAGGTCAGTCTAGACCTGATTCCTGTCTGTACGCTGCAGTTCATTTCATGCCTGAGAACTGTTTTTGGCTCTGAGTATGTCAGAACCACTATTCATGCATGTTTTACTTAGAAACACAAAGCTACATGTATTTGCCAGATTTATTGTCAGCAGTCACCCCATCCATGTGATGGGATGATTGCTACATGGTTTTCTGTCCTTTTTCTGTTGATTGGTGGTGACAGCTCACTCACCCAGGCAGAATCACAAGCTCTTTATAGAATGTTTTTCAGCTGTTGATAGTGTGCTGAAGCCTCACTACCCCGGTGTCACCGTGATAATCACGTTAACAGGAATGTTCAGAGACTTGACTTTTCTCTTAGAAAGCATTTGGTCTTTCAGAAAGGCCCATTCTCTTCTGATCCACCTGTTTGAGTGCCCAAAGCTCATGTCCCCAATTGATTCAGAGCATTTCTGACAAATGAGATGTGGGAGGATACCCTCAAAACTTTACAGGTTGTGCTTACTCAAGAGTGATCTCTAAGTTCCAGAAACAACAAAAGTGCTACTAAATGTATTCCAGACCTTATATCCTGTCTGTAATATCCATTCTTGATCTGTTAGAGGTGCCTCTAATTAATTTTCTTCTAAGTGTTCTCACATAGATTCTGAAACCGGTGATTATAATTTCTTTTTTTTTTTTTCTCAATTGAAGCAGTTTTACATCCAGGACATATTCTCTCTGCAGGTGAATGACCAGCAAAATCTCCCAAATTCTTCAAATTTCTGGGTTGTGCTTGCTGGGCTTTTAGAGGTTTGTCTTCCCCATCTCAGGTCCATGATGTCATGATGTATGTGGATGCTTTTAGGGTCAGAGACTTGCATGTCTCCAGTAATGGACGCTCACTGCAGTAGGTAGAAGTAGTCCGGGAGATGAATGGCCTGGGTGTTGGTAGAAGTCTAGATCCTTGTCTGTCATGCAAACTCTCCTAAGAGAGATACTGGACTATTTCCTGGATCTTAGACTGCAGAGCTCTTTGATATCTCTTACCTACTCAATAAGTCTTTGTCATCTCAGCCCATTACCCATTAGTAGAATCAAGAAAGTTTACTCCTCATAGCAGATCATCTTGGTTGCTATTAAATAACTGTCCTTTCTGGGCAGAGGTTTCCTTTGCCATTGTTGCAGTGAGAAAAAACATCTTGCAGTATGTGAAAAATAAAGACTCGGTGTAACTCTCTTCTTGTAACAGAATAATAAGAAAGACTGCACAGAAGCAATTCATTACTCTTTTCCTTTCAAGCACATAAAAAAAAAAAACAGCTGAAAATATTTCTTTGGGAGATACTGAAATACCTCATTAGATCTTTCTTTTTATTGGCTATTGAGGTGATAATTCTGTAACAGGAATGAAAGTGAGGATAAATTTTGCTTTGATTTATCAAAATGTGTTAATTTGAGCAGAATAAATCTTTTCTGATCTTAAGATTTGTTATCTGTGAGTATTGTTTTGTAATACATAGTTTCAAGTTTTATTTTGGAGAAAAAGTAGTTCTGGTAGGGACTCTGTTAATTCTGTGCAGTGCTGGATGTATTTTGGAGGAAATGAGTAGCTGAGGATTTAATAACCTGCAATTTAAGTATTTTTTCATTAAATGGAATATTATTCACTGCCTGTTTGATAGTTACAGAGTTGCATTTCAATCTAAGACTGAAAAACACAGGGGAAAGAATATGTATTTTTAGTTGAGTTAACCTTTCTTCAAATCTTTGTTTCAGTAAAATGACAAGTTTGCACAGTAGAATAGTGGAAATGGTCAGAATAGCTTCATATTAGCTCTTTTTCTCAAGTGCTCATTGAATTTTCTGTTGTTCTGCAGCATATGAATGTAATCTATGGAAGAGGTAACTCTCTGTAGTGTTTTGGTCAAACACTAATGAAATTACTCTTAGTTATATATTCAAGAAATATTGACCCCTGCTTTCATGAAATGGCTTTGTTTTTTTCAGCAGCATTTGGTTTCTGGGTTACTCAAGCTAGACAATTCTTGAAGGTGGGCACTGTTGAAGATACAGTGAATAAATTCTTGTTGCATCAAGAGAGACCCAGTTGTTCACTGCTCTTAGAAGAGCAAGGCCATGGAGTTCCCTTTAAAAATCAAAAATTCTAAAAGAAAATTGTGATTTTGGTGTTGTGGACTATTTATATTTTTAGTTTAACTGGTCCAGTTTTGGAAGCCCGTCCAGTTCAGGAGGGACATCTGAAGTTGTAGAACTAGGGCCTTAGCATGTAAATTTTGGTGTCTCACACAGGTCCCAAGAGGTTTGTAGGTAATCTTCCTAATCAACACATGTTTCCTAGTAGCAATTTCATTTGAATAACCTGGGAATTAGCAGGGGGTAAGAAAGAGCAGGCTCATCCCCCATCTTGAAAAAATGAAAGTTGAGAACTTCTATCATAAGGTTTCACCCTATGAAGAAAACTCTTATTTAGACAGCTTCTGAGACTTTTTTCTGGTCAGTTTTTCTGTTGCAAATACAGTTCAAGCATGTGAAGCGGCTTTTGGCAGGGGGATACCGGTGCACCTTTGATAAAAAGGTTAGGTTCAACAAACCAGGACTTCTTTTCTCCATAAAAGGTTTGATGCTTGTAAATAAAAATTCCTCATTGGAGAGGCTTCCACATAATTTTAATCACCAAATTGTTTCATCTACCAGTTTTATAGAGTTCACAGTTACTGTTTTTTCTCATTCTCCAGTAACATTTTCCATTCATCTTCCTGTGTCTGTACCTGTGTAGAACTCAGACTTCAGGTTTTCCATTGTTGCTATCAGTGTGTTGATTTTCACTGTTCATAATATTTTTCTGTCATTCGATAACTTCTAATAGCAAAAGTTGGAAATATGCCTTTATATCCTGCACATCAGATAGTGTGTTTTTTTGACAACTTAAAACTTACTAGTTTGCTTTCCCCATCATCTTTTTATACCCTACATATACATACAACTAATGTACATCTACTACTAGTTCAAGTGCTGACTTGTTTGGGGAAGGACTTAAAGAAGTAAAAGCCAGGGAGAATGCAGATCGGGGTTCTTGGTCACGTTGCAGCTCTTGTTTTTGTGGCTCATCTTGCTTTTCAGATACATCTTGTTGCTTGGCACAGGGAATAAGAAGAACATTTTTTGAGGAAGTATGTTTAAAAATATTTAAATATGTTAAAAATAGTGCTATGCATGAGACAAAACAAAATTGTATGGCTGCTTTTGTTGAAGATAAAAATGATACTTGGATTGCACCTTAACCTGATTCATTTCGTTAGCAGAATTTCCTCTCTTTTTCTCTCACAGTCTTAACTGTGAGTGAAACTTTTAAAAATCCTGATGAAGATCAATTTTCACCTTATCATGGGAGAGGAAGACAGGGGTAGAGTTGACAAATACGTACAGATGTTAATGATAATTATTCTTGTCCCTCAGTCGGCAAACTCTAAATATATTTTCACCTGTACTGCCACTACTGTTAAAGTGCAAACTGTGTCAACAAAAAGAAATGAAAATAGAGGTCTTTGTATGGTTTGCGTATTTTTTTCCCTGTGTTTAAAAACCAGAAGCAGATCTAATATCTGACTTTTGTCATCTTCTTGTTTTCTTGGTTTTTTTTTTTTTGTTTATTTATTAAAACCTATTTCATATTGACTTTGGATGCAAATAAAGATCTAGCCCTTAGAAGATGTGGTGGTAAACTTCAGAAAGCTTTAAAACTGTTTCCAGTGAAATTGTTTTGAGCCCAAGTGCAGGGAATCAGTGCTTTAAAATAATCTTTGTAGCTTTCATTCTATATCATATAGAGGGAAATACATCATTTTTGTACATGTTAAATATGTTCTAAAAGAAGGATTTTTCTCTATCTTATTAAGTAAATGAGGGAGGTTTTTTTTTGTGGAAGATTCCATAGTTGAAGATGTAAACCAGCAATTTCTTACTTCTATAGCTCAACATAGTTCAGAGCTGAGATTAGAGAAACCCTGTAGAGTGGCTAATACTCGAGGGCATCCCCAACTAGAAAAGTATGTGAATTTAGGCATGGGAGGAAGGAAGGATCTGCTTTAAATTTAGTGTAGGGTCACTGAGTCTTAATGATAGATTAAACAAGGGAGGTGGAATAATGAATAGGGGTATGCAGTGTGTAGCACTAATACCAGAAGTCCATGGTTTTCACTGGTTATTTAATGTCTTTTCCCATATGTTTCTGAATAGAGCAGGTTATGGCAGGGATGAGCTAAGGAATAGCTTTGTTAGTGAATTGTTAAATAGACTGAATTCTCTTTAAAAAAATGTATATGTACACAAGAGAGCTGCTTGTTAATACTATAATCAGGCACTTATATACATATACCTTAAATGTAGCAATATTAATAACTATATTTGTAATTGATGTGTGGGTATTGACACTGTGCAGATTGTCTGCAGGGTTTTCCAGTGTGAAATCAACAGCGATTTCTTGGTTAACACAGAAATTAATTTCAGATTCTTTCTGAATATTGTTGATGTAAAGAAAAAAAGCCCCGAAGAAGTGGTGATTTGGTAGATGTGAAAATGAAATGGAGGAAGTACGAAGAAATGTTTTTGTCACTAGCAAGTTGACTAACAGCTCAGTAAACTTTGTTTCATAATTTAACTTAATTCAAAATGTCATTAATAGGATATCTAATCAAACTCAACTACATAAAATAATGCAATAAATTCATACAGTGGCTGAGAAGGACATCACAATTTATTTCAGTGCTGAGTTCATACTGAGTTCTCACATGGAAGAGTCTGCCAGCTACCTGATACCAACAAGCTAGGTGAATGAACCAGGTCAACAGTTACTGGGTTTCTGGGTAACACATGTAATGCCTAAGATCTTTCAGATTTGTGGCTCATCTTCCTTTTTTAGATACATCTTGTTGGTTGACACAGGGAATAAGAAGTGTTGCAGAGAGAGCCTACCCATCTCTCTTCACTAAACAGTGTGCTTACTGTGAGCTTTAAGTGTAAAAGTGGTGGGAAAAGTAAAACATTGAGGTTAGAGGTATTGGAGGATTTCTCTGCATGAAAGTTCTGCACAACTGTGATACTCTGCTTCATCAAATTCATGGGTTGAACTACTTATTCATTAAATGTCTGAATTTGCAAATATTTTCTAATTATTGACCATTTACAAAAATGTGAATAGATTGTGTTGTCACTGGTAGCAAAGCTCTCTCACAAGAGAGTACTTCGAGGACTATAGACAAGTAAAAACCAAATGACAAAATACTGATTTTGGGATGTTCTATCCAGAATTGGTAAGTTAAAGGAAGGATTGTTTCTGAAGAGTATGTGTCTTATGCATTTTTTTAAGACTGAAACTGAATCTGATTTTATTCTGAAATGTGTTTTGGTGGAGTTGGAGGAAGATGCTGTTAGTCAATGAAATCCATTAAGGAGATTAGCATCTCTGTGGACCAAGATGAAAAGAAATTTTGAAGAGGGAAAGTTGGTTTGTTTTTTTTTGTTTGTTTGGTTGTTTTTTTATGGTTTGGGGTTTTCTGTCTTAATTTTTTGTGTGGTTCTATTTTTTTCCCCATTGGATACAAATGGTGCTCTTTAATTAAATGCAGCAAGAATTGGGCATCTGACTTCCATTCATATTATTCATTCCTAAAATGACCGTTTATCATTCATTGATATGACTGATTACTTCTGGAACTCGTGAAAATGCTCAAGTAGGGAAGTGATGAAAGATCAGTATGTTTTTGTCATGCTTAGGCTGTTACAAACCAGATTCTGTTCAAATGAAGATGAGGGTGGTTTTGTTCAAATAAATCTGTCTAATTTTTTCTTCTGTTCAGATCATGACAGCCAGGAAAATGTAACAGAACTGCTTTCCACTGCAAGAGTCACATCAACTCTCTTACTCTAGTGATAATTCAAGCCCTGGAAATAATCTTTAAGGTCCTTGAGACTATATCCAAAGTATTCACTGTGCTATAACTCCTTAAGACAACTAGTTCCTTAAAAAGGAAACAAAACAGCCAATACAAGATACAGGAAAGCATGATACAGACTTGGTATGAAGGCTTGGTGAGGAGTTCATGTACTGATTCCTGACAAAGGAAGTAGAACAGATTGAAGGATGGGAACTGTAAAATTGCACTTGTTTGTGCCGTGATCTGGATATATGCACATGATAAGAACAAACTGGGATCAAACCTTTGTAACTGGCATGTAGATTTTTCTTTTCTTACTTCCCAACCATTGTTCATATATTACCAGTATTGATAGTAGCTTCTGGAAAGTCTGAGAGATGCTGGGATGCACAGACTGTGTTTAGTAGTTGTGTTTTTATACCAATTTTAAATAGCTTGGATCAAAGTTACTGCTCTTGTTCATTCCTTAACTTCATGATCAGTAAGATTCAATATATATTTTTCTCCAAGTTACTGATTTAATCACTGAGGTTAATTTATTAGGATTACCTGTTAAGTCTGCTAAGTAGCAATCCACATGAAATTACTTGTTCCTTGATTCCTGATGATCTCTCTCATCTGGTTAGTCCAGATGCAAACTGGTACTCTGGTGCAGTCTTCTGTTGCATTTCATAGACCAGCTGTTTCAGCTACTGGTTTTCATCTGGCTTTTTTTTTAGCTCTAAAGATCAGAGAACTGATCTTAACAGTTATGCTTTTTTAAGATGCAGTGTTTTCTTATCAGTCTTTCATGGCTTCTTCCCAGAGATACCCTTATTCAGCTTGCATATTCTTTGTTATATCTGTCTACTGTCAGCTCTGTTTCAGCCCTCATAAACTGCTGTAGCAGAGTCCAAAATAACCCTGTGCACTTCACATAATTTTCCTACCCTGCTTTGTGAAGCCCTCTGAAATCTTCCAGGAGGTGGTAACTAAAATAACATTTCTATTGCAAAACTGCAGTCTTGTTTTTCCTGCCAGATGCGGGATCTTGCATGGGGCCTCCAAAGTTTATCCCATTATTTTTAAGGGGGTCTGAAAATACTAATTTTTAAGGGAAATAAAATACCTGATGCTTGGCAATATATCAACATGTTAGGACCTAAAAGTAGCTGGGGTTGGGATGGTAGCAATCTGGTTTGGTAATTTTCCTGATTTTTACAGCAAATAAATGCACTTCCTTGAGGGAACAACATTAGAAACTGTATCTACCCTTTAGTGTGTTGCCAAAAGGGTAGTTGCATCTTGATAGTGATCTGGTAACACCTGTCTCAGTAGCAGTTGCCTGTTGTCTTTTGTAGTTTGCATAAAGGTCAGTTAAAAGTTTCCACAGAGCACTATTTTTTCATGTAGGTTAGTAGTAAGTATATTGTCTTAAATGACCATTCCTACTGAATGGAAAAACAAGCTAGGACTTCAGAATGTATCTTTTCTGTGTCAGTGCACTATATGTAGAACAAGCAAACAAAAAACTTCAAGTAGTATCATCAGTTTTATTTTGTTAGTAGGAGACTTTTAAGGCATTTTCAAATAAATTCATAAAATTGTTTTGGCAGTAAGCCTTTGTTGTTTGATCTCTTTTAACCCTAATCACATCTTCCTTTCACTCTCCAATGTCACAGCTAGCTCACACTCTACTTCTTCTGTACCCTATTTCAGCCTCATGCTTGTGTGCTCCTAAAATGATTTTTTTTTTCTCCCCCCCCCCCTTCTTTTTCCTTTATTTTTTTTTAATACTCGTGTCTCTTGCTTCAATTTCTTAAGAATGTGTTTTCCCTTCTTCTTCTATAGGAATTTGTTTCTTCTTTTAACCTTCTATTAAAAAATTCAAAGGGTCATGCCGTTTTAAGTTCAGAGGGGATTATCACAATTAGGTCTCCTAGGCACTACAAGCAGTGAATAATAATAATTATGTAGGCTGAACCTTTGCACAGTGCAGGCCATATAGCAGCAACCGGTAACTTCTGCACTGAGTTTGGAAGATTGGATCTTGCATTTAGCAGTAGCACTCCTCTAGAAGGATAGTTGATTTTGAGTATGTAAGGCTGGGGATCAGCAAAGAGGTTTCTTTATTCCACAGAATTAAAATGTGCATGTATTGTGGCAGAAAACTGAGACACAAAGAAGTAATTTCAAATATGATGAGAGTTCTATATAGAGTTTGAATATGAGTGAATAATGCAATATAGTTGATATTCTTTACATTTACCACTTGCTGCAGCTCAGGTAAACGAGAGCTCCAGACCAGTGGCAAAAAGTAGTATCTGGTAAGTTGAACAGACCTCAGATGAATTATCAAACCTCAATCCTTGTCTGAGCGGGGGCTGAGGTTAGGAAAAAATCTTGCTAAATCTGTGAGGGAGCATCTCATGTAGTTGCAACATCCATCTTCTCAAATTATTTTGTGGATATAAATATATGACATGAGGCAATCTTAAGTTCACATGTCAAAAGAGTCAGTAAAATTTAGTTGAAGCTTTGCTTTTATTTTATTTATTTATTTTCTGTTTCAAAAAGTTGCATAAAAATATACTAATATTACCCGGTGAACCATTTTTTATTGTAGGTTATAGTAAGTCACTGACTTGGCGCAGACCCATTAAAAAAGGCCAGATGACATACAGGAAGGGTTGGTTTAAATGTAATTTAAATTATGAGGTCCAATGAATTAAATAGCGAATAATGAAATATTCATAATTGTGAAATTTCTGAATGCAGTTTATTCACAGTGTTATTTCTGTTGCTGGAAGGAAACTGCCAAAAGCTTCTTTGCAAAACATAATGAGTCATAGATGTCATTAGATTTAATGAATTTTTAAATCCTCTGGCGATTAATAAACTAGATAGGCTTGGTAACAACTTCCAGTTAAGAAAAAATTCTGTATTATTTGAATAAGTCTTACAGCTTAGAAATACAGTTGCTCAATGAGGCTATGAGGTGAGTGAGTAGAGTTTCTAAAGGTGTCTTTCTCAGCTGTGGCAGACAGAACATAGCCAACCAGCTTAGGAAAGAACCCCCCAGCAGTTTGTTTTTTGAATTTTGGACATTTAAAGTTTGCCAGTAGTATTCCCCATAAATACCTGGGACTATCTGTAGTCCTTCAGAATTTACATCAGTAACATGGAATTAATATTTTTGGTTTGCTTTTTGTTTGATGACTCACTATGATGGATATAAATCTGGGGCAATGAGGGTGTAATTGCTTAATTGGGGAGTAAAGAATCTGTATGTCTTTTTGGAAGTGGTATTGGTGAGTCAGTCCTTTTATCTAGGATCTTATTTTCCTAAATAAGGTGTTTTTTACTAAAATTATTACGGAGAATGATCTCTTTGTTAAGTTTTGTCTCTTTATGGATTCTTTCTCCTGAAAATTTTCCTCCCTCCCCAATTTAGAAATGTATAATAATAATAATAATGCAAAATAATAAGTTAACTTTGCATTTATTTATTCAGCCACTTAATCTTTCTTAGTGGTTACCTGTTTCTTCTTGCCTCATCACAAATTGGCGGTAATGTGGATTATGTTATTATATTCATTTTAATCTCTGTATATATGAAGTTCTAACTCTACCTTTCCAACAGTGAGAGGCAAACCCATGTACTTCAATCTCTTTTCTAGATTCTGGAATGAAAGAGTTGGAAACATCAAAAAATATATTTGCTGGGTTTTGCTTAGTGCTTAGTGTGACTTAATCTTCTGTCTTTGAACTCTTACCAGCAAAATGTCACAAAAATCAGGCATCATTTTCCAAAGCTAAGTTAATTTGAATCTTTAAGAGATGAATTCAACAAGCTCTCTAATGAAGATACTGGCACAATGTTTACCAAGTGGTACAGTACAATATAACCTGTTTTTAATAGTAGCTTAATCTGGGTTTATTTTTGTTCAAACACTGTTCCATACACCGTAAAGTGAAAGTTGGATGGTTTGTAGCTTTTCTGTACACAAATTGTGTTTCACTGCAAGGAAGTGGTACATGAAAACTTAGCAGAACATTTTCTACTGATTGTTTTGTGTTATAACTGGCTGATGAGTTCTGCCTTGTATGTGACTGGTGTACAGTGGACATTCAGGTTCCTTTAGGGAGGTGTGAAATTGTCCATTATTTTTAATTTTAAAAATTAAACTTAGAGGGAAAAGAATTTTACTTTAAGAAGTTATACTAGTTTTGGTACTCTTTTTTTACTTGTGACAGAATAAGCAAGGGATGTGTTTCAGACATTGAATTAAAACCAGTTATGTTAGAATTTAATACATTTTTGTTCTGTATTA
>JASSUY010014925.1:0-10999 GCA_032466535.1 Forpus xanthops
TAAAGTGGGGGGGGAAAGGAAGGTTGGGAGGAGTGAGTGGGCAGGCAGATTGATTTACGCCTCAAACCACGACAACATCCCAGGCTCCTCAAGTCCTACAGCCTTGGGGGCATTGTTGGAGACGGGCAGCAGGGCCTTAAGATCTGGTCAGCTGTGCCTATACATATACATACTACAGGCATGCTCTGGTGTGAGCTTACTCAGCAATGTGTGCGCAGTACATACTGCATGTAATAGTCTGTCAGACACTGGCATTGCCTCTCATTGCCTTTTGGAAAAGGGAAATAATTTTGGTTGACTGCTTTCAAATGCCAAAGTGAAGTTGTGTTGGCTCTGCTTGGAATCAGCATGTCCTCTTCAGTCTCTGCACTTGTTTGTGTAATGATGAAAGGAGCCACAGCTTGGCCTAAGAGAAAGGCTTTTCAATGTAATTGGTAGAAAAGATAACAAACAGTAAAATTACTATGGGACCTGGAGAGCCATGTGCCATGGACGTGGTTTGGTATTTCTGGGAAATATTTTAGAACCTAAAGTATTTAACTAAGCCTGATTTAAGACACTGATTTTTTTCCCTTCCAGTTGTACTCACTGCACAGTATTAATTATGGTTGACTGGCCAATATTCATATTTTATAACTTTCTGCATGTCAGGTACCTAACTAATGAAATCTGAGTATGTGAACTGTTGGTAGCTAATGAAAATCGGGAGTTCAGACATACAAGCAAGCCTTTCATTGCATGAAGCAGAGACAGCATATGTTTATTGGCTTGCTTTTGTTCCTGTTTGAGGAGGATTGCAGCATAAAAAGTAACAGTACCCACTTTACTTGCACTCTGAATCAGAGAGAGCATGAAGACGTGCTTTTTGACTGTTCATCTGAATTATACAAATAAAGAAGCTTTCAGATAACATCTGGACATTAGCGTGCTAGCAGTGGCACATATTAATGGCAGAGTGCATGAGATAAAACCTAGAATGGGGAGCTGTAATGCCGCATTGACTAATACAGAAATCAGGGTTTCCCTATTAGTCATTCAGGGGATGTCTTATATTTCCAGAAAGCACTAGAGTCTCAGAAACAGTGAAACATTCTGTCTAAGGCAGTGCTATAAAAGACTGAAAAGTGGATTGTCTGATTACTGTAGCTGAGCAGCTGAACTGGGAGGGAGCTGTGGAGTATGGCTGATAAGCAGCTAATTAATAAACTAAGACCATCTTGCTCGTTAGTCCCTCAAAGGTCTGCAGAAAAGATCTGTGATGTCTTAAAAGGAGGATTGTGAAAACTGAATCCCTGGCATAGAGAAATGAAGTGTGAAAGGAACTAATGATGCCGGTAGCATTTGGAACGTGAGCACTTGCTGTCTGCCTGTGTGAGGCAATTAAGGAATTGCAGCGCCTCACAGACAACAGAGTGCAGAATTAATCCACTCTGTGCATAGATGTACCCCCACAGATATAAACTGAGTAATTAAGTTACTGATGTGATTTCCTTTGCTGGGCTTAATTAACTATAGTTCAGTATTATGTTTGCTGCTAGTTAAAATACAGATTGCATAAACAAATATGAGTGGCTAATTGCAAAATGCATTAAGTGACTGATGAGAGATGCAGATGCTGAACAACTGCCATTAATACTAGCTAGTAGGTACAATACATGGATGTTTCAGGGATATCTAGTCAGGGTTTTGCCTGAGGACTTGTCAGCAGTGATCAGAGGAAAAGGCAAATCCTAGAAGGAAGACTGGGCCAGCAACAGTGATGGAAATGTCCTGAGAAGTGAGGAAACCTGTGCTGCCTCTACTGCTTTTTAATGGAACTAGCAGTTAACACGTCACCTTAGCTTTTGTTGGGCCAGTGAGCAAACCAAGAGTTAGGTAAACAGCTTGACTAACATCAGCTAGTAAACTAACTCCAAGTAGAAGGATAAATAAAACTGTTATACCCCAATTATGACATAACCTGCCCAAGTCTTGGCTCTTCTAGCTGATCATTAACAATTTGTCTTGTTTGTATTAAAAGTCTCTAGCACTTTGTTTTGGCCTCTTCTAAGCGTATGGCTATCTCATTCTTACTACTGAGACACTCAGCAATTCTAGTGAGCACCTGAAGCCTTTCTGTGACATACCTTTTAAAATACTAAATCTGTCTGTCTGCAAGAAATACCTATTTCTGGGATCACTGAGTAGATGGTTCCATTTCATCCGTAAAATCTGTTTTCTGCTTTCCTGCTTCTATCTGAACAAACTCACCATGCATGTTTGGTGACTTTTCAGGTGCTGCTTCTCATTTATGAAGGACATTTCTAATAGCAATAATAATCTCTGCTTGAATGTATCCTTTTCTGTAATTTGAGGAAACTGTTTTTCTTTATCCTGTTGTATTAAAAACACCTCTTCTGTATATAGGAATAAAAAAACTGGAGACTTTTGAAATAAAGACAATTGTAATAACAGGAGATGAATTCTTAGAAAGGTTACCTGAACCAGAACATTTAATTTCATTAAACCTTTAGAGATGACTATCATGAGAAAATGACTGAAGAGTTGACTCAAAATACTGTTCAGTAGGATACACATTCTCTTACACTCCCAACCTGATTTGATATATGATCTACATAAGCTGTTGCTGACAGACATAGCTTTAAATAGCCTTGGAAAGTGTCTCCTGAAGGTCCCAAACCTCTTCCTCTAAAGTCTAGTATTTTACTGCTGACCACCAAATACTTGCTTTTTCTGGCTTGTGATTTTCACTGGCTGCAAAGATGGAGAACTCAAGATGCCAACAGCTGTAAACTAAAGTGAACTAGCTAGAAGGTCTTCCTAACTGTATTTTCTAGATTCAAAGCTTAATTCAGGGGTGTTCAGCAGGTTTTCATAAAATATGAATTCAAACAGAAGTGTTTGAAATGAAAACATGAATTCAAACAGATAGTGCAAGTAATGGCTGTGTGAGTAAATGTATTACAGCTGTACTCATGCCTCTTTAACCTGACTTCTAAGCCAAGAAATATGGTGAGGACTTGATAGGTATTTTCCTTTGTTCTCTATGTCACCTCAGTGAATCCTGGTCAGACTACCTGGATACAAGCATATGAATGCATGGTTGTGAGAATGTGAGTGACACTAATTTTGTCTAAAATCAAATTTGCCCATGAAATGTAATATGCAAGAGCTCTTTTTATTTGAGGGAGGAAGACATAACACTGAAAAGGTACTTCAGAGAGAAACCATAGTGCTTCTTTGAGGCTTTTCATTAATTTGTTGTTAAGTAGAACCAAAACGGGTTTTGGGTAACTGCACTCTCAAAGCAATGTTCTCTCAATTCTTGTTTGGCTGGATAAAAAAGGAGCACTTTTTCTTTGGGGCACTGGTTCACAGTATTTAAGGCACTTTTTGGCTAAGGTTGCTTTACAACCTTTATAGTAACACACATGGGTACAAGATAATGAGTTAGAAATCAAACACTTATACAGCCCCACTGTTACTTCAGCAGAAGTATGAAAAATCCATCATAGAAACTTGTGGGGGCTCTTGCCAAGTTATAGTAGGAGCTGCCATTGTTGAACGTGCACCCAAGTCATCTGAAGATGGCAATCCTAGAATAAGGAAATGTAGCTTATGGCACTCATGAAGAGAACCTTTATGAAGAGTTGCTGGCAGACACTACAGGAAAGTGGCAGAAAATATCTGAGGCCTGCAAACTTGCTAACCCAGGACAGCCGGGGTGCACATCTTGGGTATGTCAAAGCACAAAGCTAAGCTTGAAGCATTTCCAGCATTGGCAAAGCTAGTATTCCAATGCCAGCTGGGTCAGCATAGAAGCTCAAGTGTCAGGATTCCTCTGCAGGGCTAGAAGGCAACATTAAAGATAGGATCCATCAGGATGACTCTTAGTACATACTCTCCCCATTCTTACGAAAGGAGGGTTTCCCCGTTAAAACTGGAAAGTTACTCTGAACTTAGAGCTGCGTGTTGAAAATGGAATGTGCCGCTGCGCGTTAAGTTTCTCCTAAACCCTGTCACCTCTGAGATTGACGCTGGTTTGGTTTGTGTTGGTTTGTTTACTTGTTGGGTTTTTTTTTACAAAACCTGTTTCTTCATTACAAACTACAAGTCACACTAGTGATCACTTGTGAGTAATAACTAGGATGAGTCTGGGTTTAAAGTTAACTACCTAAGGTGTGTTTCTTTACAGGGTAATTCTTGAATTATGCAACAGAAAGTAAAACCAAAGTGTAAATGTGTTTGGCTTTCATCTGTTAATGTATTTAACCCAAACACTGCATCCCTGTGCTAATGAAGGACCAGAAAGCAAAGAGAGACCGTCACTGTGAAAAGGAAGAGGAGGCAATTCAAGCAAATAAAAAATTGCTGCATCTTTTATCTCTTAATGTGTATACTTTATATCATAAAATAGCTGTTAAGCCATTATTCTTGACACCAGCTTATATTAGTCACCCATTCCACTTAGGGACTGATTAAATAGCAATTTGTATAAGGATAATTGAAAATGGAAACTAGGTAATATTCAATAATATATATACCCATTCAATAACATCCATCTCTTGGTTATTAAACAGGTAGTGCTCTGTATAAGACTTGCTGACCTCTCCTGAATGAAGACTTCTAAGTAGTTTGGAGTACTTTATTTGTTAATGAGAGAAATCTGATCCCCAGACAAACTGGGCTGATCCTTTCTTCTGTTATGAACCACATTAGATGAAACAGATTACTGTAGTCAATAGCAGAAACTTTACATGCCAGCTCACAAACCATGTGAAAGGAACTGTTTCAAAGCATGACTTGGAATCCAATAAGGCTGTAACACTCAGTTTGGTTCAGTAAGCTGAGCTTTTATGTGAAAGATAGGAATTGCTAGCTTTCCTGCCAAGGAAAAGTTCTTATGCTGTTAGTTCTGCTGCCAAAAGGGGCTGTATTGGAAGGGTACTGGGGAGTTCTTGGCTGACTTTGCAAGAAACCTTGCAACATTACAGAAACCACCAGCCACCCAGTCTGCTGCATATGGGACATGAACTGCAATTCAGTAATATTATTGCTGGACAATTAGAGATGCACCCGTGTGGCTGAGACCTTCACCTGTGTCTGCACTATGCAAGCTGGCACATGCTCTTGTAGGCCAGCCAATTCTGAACTGAGCTCCATAGAGACCATCCTCTGCAAGGCTTTCACCAATGACAATGAGGAGTTGGATTTCTTTCATAGTTTGCTGCAGGACCACTATGACCTTGCCAGAGGATTCCTGGGAAGCTGCCAAAAAGGCAGCAAAACTTTCTTTTGTTCTATTCAGAAGGAAAATAACCTGGGATTCTCTACACACACCACACTAGCAGAGTTCTTTCAGTACATGCCCCCAGTCTTTTTAGCTTTAAATCGAAGGTTAAGATGTTGGAATGTACATTGTTCAAAGATCTCCCTGAACAAAATCTTCTGATACGGTAAAAGCCTGAAAGCCTTAGTTTCATCTGTTCCTGTGGTTGGTTCTATCTAAGCAGCAATATGTTGAGTGACTTGAAGTGCATCTTGCAAGTCTGACAGTGAAAGAGGACATTCATGGTGTTGAAAGACTGCTTGAAGGAACTGAGCTCACTTGGAACTGAATAATAAAGATTCAACTCTCTAAGTCTCTAGAGTCCCTCCTGCTTGCTTCTTTTTTCTTCTTTACTAAAATAATTTTTCCTTTGAGAACACTACAGCTGTGTATCTTTCTTTTCCTCTACTTAAAAAAAAAGAAAAAAAGACTTTTGGATACTGTATTCCTGAATATAAAATCAATATACAACTCAATTTAATTGCCTTGCAGCCTTACTTAGGACAAAAAGATCTGTACTTCTGCAATGTACTGCTATGTTCTTAACCAAATGCTGGCATGGGAAGCAAACTGGAAAACCTGAGAGGCACGTTACTGTTTAAAGACCAGGGGAACAGCAAGAACACCACAAGCTGAATGGCATCTGGTGCCAGGTGGTGGCTTTTCCTTGGTTCCCAGTATGTTTCTGTCAGGTTTTGTCCCTCTTGGGCATAAAATGTTTTGGTAACTCAACTTAGGGCATTAAGAATTGTCTGAGTTCAAACATAGTGTGCAGATTTGTTCACTGTGAGGAAGGCTGCCAGCACTTCTGTAGGTCTCTTTCCACAGCTCCCGGCACTAATGCTCTTACAGCACCTTCTAGTGAATTACCTTTTAGAAGTTGGAATCATTCTGCCAGTAAAAAGCTATCTTAATGAATCTGATGGGCATGGACCAGAGAAGCAGTGAGGCTGCTCAGACTGCCAAGAGGGCTGACAGCAGTTTAAAAAACACCTTCTTGAATGTATGCTGGAGGCAGGAACTTCTTGAAGAATATTTTGCAGCAGCTTCTTTCTCTCTCCCCCAAGCGGTGACTGTCATCTCACTGTATTTGCACATACTGCATGCAGAGGGGAGGCACCATATTTTTTATAAAGTATTCAGATTATTTGGACTATTTACTGGAGTCAGAGGCAAGGAAGCCATAACCAGAACAGGAATGTGTGAAAGCCTGCAAGCTAGCATCTTTGAGGAACTGCAATAAACATATACAGTCATCTTTTAGCTTTACCCCACCTTCATGCACACCCCCCACATTGTATGCATAGCCCAGTTCTCTTACCTGTTTATTTCCTTCTCTTCTTGGCTCCAAATGGCAGAAATGTTCACTCTGCTGCTATAAGTACAGACAAGAGGGAAACACCTTTCTTTAGCTGCAGGCCTCCAGTTATCCCCAAGTCTTCCACAGGACATGGAAACAGTTTTTTTCTTTCACACACTGGTCAGAAGTCCCTTCTATAACCCATTGCAAGACTGCTCTGACTGACTGGGGTAGGGAATTTTTTATAACCAAAGCAGGCTGATGGCTGCCTCACCCCCCAGATAACCATAGATGTAGGTACTAGGAGGATCTGTCTTCATTAGAAGTAGGGGATGCAACGCAAGAGCAAAGCAAGAGACTTTGTCATGCTTGCCATGAGTATAGCATTCCAGTCTGGTATGGTGTAAATGTTTGATCTGCTGCTCATATTTTAAGGTGTGTCTTGAACAGGTTCTACTTGATTGGGACATAAAGAGGTTTACTACCAGATATACCCATTGATAAGTAGTTATTAACTCAAGCTTTTGGTGAACTTTCACATTGTGGAAATTTTTAAGGCGCTTCTAGAAGAAGTATTATATAGGAAGAATACAGATCTTAGCAGGCTGTAAACATATATACTTTCCATTGATATTCTATATTTAATTACCCATTAGATGTCCATTATGTAGAATGCTGTGAAACCTCTAGTATAAGTAAGAGATCAACGAAATGACTTCTTCCTGGTCTTTCAACAAAACATCCTTCCAAAGTTTCACGGGTACTTTGGAGAACAGTTTGTGCATTCAGTCATCCAAAAAGCTTAGAAAATTGGCTTTAATGCCAGTGTGGCCTTCCTTCAAAAAACTTTACTGTAGGAGAAAGAGGATGTCCTTTAATGTGAAGTAAAAGCAGATGCCTTTTTGCAGAGTGGTAGAGCTGGCTGGAGGGGTTGAAGTTCTGAAGTAAAGAAGTCTCTTTGTCATACACAGGACTCCTTTCCTTATTTCAACAGTATGGACATCTTGAAGTCCTTTTCAGACACATTTTATTTCTATAGTTAAATGGTTACTTCTAATGACATGTTTTCTGTACTTGTCATTTCACAAATTGCTTTCCCATCTCCTCAGGGTATTATCTGTCTAAATATTGTTTTCATTTCTATTGCCAAGATTAGCTGTCGTATCAGACTCAAAAATCAATCATAGCTGGTCAGTGCTGCATATCTGTAGAAAAATCCCAGAATTAATTTCTAAACTTAAAGGTCAGAAGTGTTAATTCAGCAATCCTTCTGATTTTCTAAGAGTTACCAGGCATCCCATGATGTTAAAATGCCTCTTTTTTTCTAGTCCTTAGTGCTGCTTTTGAAGATCAGGACAAACAGGCACAGCTCTCTAAAGAGTTATTCTGCCAAATACTCAGCACAAGTTGACAGAATCTCAAGCCTTAACAGCTGCTCAAGGGGAAAGAAGCTGCGCTGAGCGTAGAATTGGGTTTGGACAACAAAATTCAGAATTCTGGAGAAGGATTTGAAAGTTGTACATAACTACAAGAGTATCCATGTGCTTTTTAGTTCCTGTCTTGACTTGACACTGCAGGAGTACACTCTGGAGTAGTGTGGGTAATAAATTTCTTGCCCTCCCTGTCTGATCCACTGATCATTCTCTTCATTTCTGACAGATGAATGAAGAGCATCTTTATACATTAGTGAGAAGTCTATAGCTGGATAAAAGTGAGCTGAGTGAGAAGTTAATTTACAAACTGTGAAATAATCATATTCCCAATATTAGTGCATTTTTTTCTTCTTTACGAAGGGGGTCAGAGCCACAGCAGCATATTTCCTATGACATTTTCTCCTTTTTCTGTTTACTGGGTAATTGTCTTTCTGTAACTTTGGAAGAAGTTCCTATAGCCTGAACTGAGAAGAAAGTCCTCAGTCCTGAATCACCCCACACTGTCGGGTGCCATCAGTGTGGGGTGCTGCCCAGCAGTTGTTTCTTACACTTGTTCAGGTTGTGGGAAAGTTACTGCATCACTTTTGGGTTTGGTTCTTTTTTTCTGCTTTCACGTTGGGGCTGTTGCAATGACTTAACACTGCACAAGAAGATGGCCTCCTGTAAAAAGAATATTAATGTTTCTGAATTACTATAATCTCTACAAACATAAGCACTATTTAATATCTAGCTAACCCATGAAATAGCAGTGTGCGCTTTCGGTTAAACTGCAGCTCTTTTGAAACTTAACTCAGTAGGAATATACGGCAACTACTTGATCTATTTCAAGCAGTCTATGGTAAGTCCTGGGTGTAATTTTCAATAGATTTTTTTTAGAGAGGATTAATGGAAAACAGTCTTGATCTGTGTTATTTTTATTAATGCATTTGACTGAAATGTTAATGCAATGTTAACATTGTTTAGGAGTCTTAGGTAGTGATTCGTCTGAAGACAGCTGAATAATGCATCTTTTGCAGGAGTTTCCAGTTGAGGAACTCGATGATGTTATGTCTGGAATCTCCCCGCTCCCTTTCCATAGCAAATGCCAGAGCCCTCAAGCTTTGAACAATAAACAGTTTTGCCCCACACCCTTTTCTGTAACCTGGCAAATACAGTGTATCCATTGTGCTTACTAAGGTATCCTTGCTAATGATAGTTCATTTATTGACTGAGTTTCGATGCCTAGGCTTGGTTTAGTTGTTTGGTTTGGGTTTGGGTTTTGTTTTGTTGTGGTTTTTTTGTTCTTTTTTTGTTTGTTTGTTTGTTTTTTCAGAAATGATCAAATGAAGAATAAACCTTCAATGCCATGTTATCTGTGAATGATTTTTCAATTTTTAAGTTCAAAGCCAAATTGGACTATTTTGCCCAGCAAAATCTTGCTGCCTTGGGGACACGTTCATCCTGGGGGCAAAAGTCACCTTCCAGAGTTCCCTACACAGTGAGTAAATTTAAACTTCCTGCTTGGTATCCTCACATTTTAGCGGAAGTCTTATACAGTGAGAATTAGGGGGAGGCACAGTGCTGGCATACCCAGATATACCTTTTTTAAGACAGCAAAATGATGGAGCTGGGAGAAGAAGATGGAAAATCAGTCTAACATTCATTTACGGTATTCTAAAAGGGAGGCTCAAACCCTTAACAATACCTAAAAAATTACTGTAGATGTCGCATGGGATTCTCTTACATGTGAATCATTAGGGTGCTCTGTGCCCCAGTGAGCTTGAAATGGACATATACAACTTGTATAGCTTTCCAGGAGAGTCCCAGAAACTCAAAATAGCCCTGCAGCCTCTTCTGTGAATGTGTCACAAGCTGAGCTGGTCAGCCCCATCAGATGGCACTACGCCTTTGAATGCTGATGGAGGAGGAAGAAAAAATAATTCTTGCACCAAAACATTTTCAGTGTCAAAACTCAGTTATTTGTGAGCTAACAAACTGGAGAAGGTGGCATGACACATCTGTCCTCACAAGGTACAGGGTTCAGGTTGTGCTCTAAATTCACCTGCTGCGTCACATAGCTGGTTCTAAGTTGTTTCCCCTTCAGCTCTGCGGTGTAAAAGCACCCAGCTGCAACTTTGCCCCCACAGTGGCAAATCGAGGGATATGCTTAGGCTTGAGCAACCTATTGGGTAAATCTGCCTTAGGAATACAGCTACAGAAAGAAGTTACTTCCTAAATGCGGCACTTAATAGGTGATATGCCTTCCCTTGAAGAAAGCACAAGGCTGTCAACCTTTATAGCAATTTAAAAAACTACTGTGTTTTTAATGACTCGTCAGACTATTATGTCAAATCCTTATATCACAAACCCAGGAATCATATTGTGCATTAGGGCCAGTCAATGCCTCAGACACACCGCTGGGGGAAAGAAGAGTTTATCTGTCTTTCAAACTCTGAGCAGCTGCATGTTGTGACTGTTTGGAGGAAGGAATAAGAATTGTCTTTAATTGTAGTTACAAGCACACTGGATAAGCCAGTCCTCTATTTTCAGGAAGTATGTTTAAAAGTGAAAATTAATACTAATTCTAGGAAAGAAATCCATCTGCGTTGATCACGAAACATGGTTCTGCAACCTAAAACTGCAGTAGCTTACCAACAAGTTAAGGTAATTTTGCGGTCTGTATTAGACCACAAGCCTTCCCTGAAACCAAGTTTTCTTTGGAAAACATATAATCGACTGTTCTTCTCTTTCTTTCTTCCCTTTCCCTCTTCTTTTCTGGAAAAATCCTGCCTATGTCTTCCTGCTCTCTGAAAGTATTTGTGTAAGCCTGTTCAGCCTGGACAAGGGAAGGCTGAATGGAGACCTCATAGCAGCCTTCCAATATCTGAAGGGGGCCTATAGGGATGATGGAGAGGGTCTCTTCATGAGGGACTGTAGTGAGAGGACAAGGGGTAACGG
>JASSUY010014927.1:0-22765 GCA_032466535.1 Forpus xanthops
GAGTCCAACGGAAACATCTTCCGGGATTAAAACAGACAGAAGAGCTCCTCTTTATATTTACACACACCTAGACCCCTCTCTGTGGCAAAGGAGTCCACAAGGACCACAGAACTGCAGTGCACACAAGCAGACACACAAAACCCCAAACCAACCACACAACCCCAAACCCACAGAGCAGCAAATGGATCTTTGAAAAAGTAAATACTGCATGTGACAAAAAAACCTCGGTGATTTTGTTTTCTCATGCCCTTACTTCTAAACCAGCTGCACAGCCAAGCTCAGGCTGCTTGGCCCTTATAACTATCTTGGCACCGAGTCAAAAGCTGATAAGCATTTGGGCGAGACAGCTCAACTGCTGTGCTGGAAGAAAAACAGCTGCCATGATTGCTGTTTGATTGAGAGCGCTTACACACACTCACAAAAAAACATATCGGGCTGCAAAGACGGGCCACAAATGCCTGAGGATTCAGCTTCAGAGGATCAATACACATATCCTTTTTTTTTTTGAAAAAAAAAAAAAGTTTTTATATAGTTTCTCCTCCGTTCTCCCTCCCCTCTTTTAAAGAAAACGTACTGTGTGGACTCGCTTTTCTTCTTCCCATCCCCCTCCATAACCTCAAGCAAACTCAAGGAATTGTGCCAAAAGTCCCGTTGCTAGTTACCAAGTGCATTTTTTTAAACGTCCCTTTGATACTTCTTTCCCTCATGCTTGCCATGGAATATGCAAGTAAGATAATCTTTCCATTACTTACAAGAAGTAATTAAAACAGAAAAAGAACTTCTAGCTCGATGTTCCTTTCTCTTTTTCTCTCTTCAGGAGCAAAAGGAGGGAAACGAGGGGGAGAAGGATGTTTTTTCTCTTTGCCGAGTCCAACATTTGGCTTTTTCCATTTGTGGCAGATCACTGTAACGCTATTGTAAAACAACTTCCTGCCCCTTTTGGCTCGCGTTCCAGAAGCTGCTAGGCTAAGTTCATAGCACAAACTTTTTTTCCCCTTGCCGAAGAAGAGAGACAAAAAAAAAAAAAAAAGAAAAATCCCTGCAAATTATTTCCCCCTCCCTTCTCTGGCTAATGGACTCACAAGGTGAATTTATTGCAGCTCTTTAAGAATGTTACACAAGAGACGTCGGTATCCCAGCTGGATAATTCATAAGCTGAAAAGGTGGGGTCATTATAAATATATGTCTGTCTGTGTCTGTGTGTGTGTGCATTTTAATTTTGTAATTTTGAACTGTAAGTCGTAATACCATCAGGTGGATAATGAGCTAAGCTGCTTCATCTGTCGTACTAATTTGTATATCTATCATAGCACAGATCATTGGCTTAGTATATGCAGCCTCCTACTTTCCAATTGCTTTTGTAGTCTAAGGTGACCTGCATCTCTCTTGCCTTCCTCCTCTTCTCTACATGCTTGGTCTAATGAAAATACCCACTGAGAGGCTCTAAACCCTCCCTGCTAGAAAGGGAAGATGTTGCAGTCACACTGCTAGAAGCCAGAGGAAAAAAATAAGGCCTCCACAACTTGCTCTCTCACGATCTCTCTCTCCCTCTCCCTCTCTCTCCCTGTTTCTCTCATAGCAACAGCATTTCTTGGTACGCCTGCTTTGGCATACATCAGCATTTCTACCCGTCCAAGTGTCCTTTTGCGTCACATCTCGCCATTTCATTCAACCAATGAAATCTCCCTCTTGCAATAAAAATATATATACTTTTTCTGTTATTGGTATATTCAAATTTTTTTTTTAATGTGCTTTCCTAACAAAAAACGTTGTCAAGCATTCGATTTGCCCTAGATGAGGAGGGAAGGGAAGGAGAAGGGGGGGGGGGTAGGGAGACTGTACAGGATTCAACCTTGAAGAGTCTTCTTTGTGGAAAATATGTTACCATAAAAAAAAAAGGATTATGTGGATACTTAAGGAAAGCAGTACTTCTCCCTCTCATTTAATATTTAGTTTGCTTATGCTATCACTGCTTTCCTGATATATTTTTAAAGCAGCTAGGCAGTTTCAACTTATTGGAAAAGTCAATACTGTTTCTAAGACTTTGTAAAATTCTCTTCAAGAACAAAAAAAAAGGAAAAAAAAGGATAGTAATTGATTTCTTATTTCTCTAAATATTGATCATGAAGTGATAGGAAAAAAATGCAATGGAAAAAGAAAACTGGTATATGTGAGTTTCTATCCCTTGCAACTCTCACATCCCATCCAAAAAGGCTGCTCTCCAACCTTCAGCTTAAAAATACACTCTCCTGCAAAATGGGGCAGAGGTCTTCAGAGTCATAGATTTTTTTCTAAGATGCATTTCCTTCTCTCACAAACTCACATGATTTTTTTTGAAGGCAGTATTTAAACAGTCTGCTGTGGTTATGATAGTGACAAAGACTTCATACTATTTACATTATAGCTTTTAATACAGCCATTCCAAGAGCTGCATGTACTCTGCCTAACTGGTAAGACTGGCAAAAGCAAGCACTACCAAGAAGAGTATATACTGTACTGGATGGAGCATACTTTCTACCACATATATGAAAACTCATCCCCCTGTTTTCAGGCCTGACTTTAATCACATTTGCTGTATTAAAATGCACAATATTAGCCAAGTCTAGAAAGTACAGGGCAGCACATGTGGGTTTCTCAGAACTGGCTGGCTGTGCCACATCTTGAACGACTGCTGCAGTGGCATATTTAAGGAACCTCTCTTACACATTTTTACCCAGCCTCAAATCTCAAGAAAATGCGCAACCACTGGCATTCTGAGGAGAATAAACATTTCTTTTGTAAGCCAAATATATGTTTTATGGTTTACCCCTACCAACTAATTTTTTTTTTTTTAATGGTGTGAAACCACAAAATGCTTTTAATATTTATTTTTAGGGAGTTACAGTAAAAGCACACTAGAGATTACCAGGATATAGCTGACAAGATATTTAAACTGTAACTTTCCCACAAATTTTTACTCCGGTAAAATGACACCCAGTAATTCCAACATCTTCTAATAACTCTGGTATCTCTTGCATACAGACTATTGGATGCAGAGGATGTGTGTGAATAAATTCTGGGTGGTTAAAAAGTAAAAGCAATTTTGTAGTTTCTGGATAACATACATTGCAGCAGACAGCCATAATGTCCAGCTAAAACTCTCACCATTTTTGTTTAAAAATAATGGCATGACATTCCTGATAGTATTTATTTTAACAGAACATGCACAGATGAGAATGTTAACCCTATGCTGAAAAAAAAAAAAAACAAAAAAAAAAAACCAAAAGATTATATGTAGCAATGCACTCAACAACTTTAATGATGATATAAAAGACAGACCTGTTTTTTTAGGAAAGGGTCAGATTCAAGTATATGAATAGCTCAGTTGATAGTGTTCTACTTGCATTTAATCCGTTTTCTGAATGACTTTCCCTCCTTTTTCTCAGCCCTTATTTTTAGCTCCTTATTTATTTTTTTACTTTCTATGTAAAAATACAGACCTTCTCGTTCTTTACTCTCCATACATATCCTTTCCTTTGTCACTTTTTGTGTAGATGTGAAAGCAGCTGAATCTCAC
Source organism: Forpus xanthops (assembly GCA_032466535.1). Lineage (NCBI taxonomy): Eukaryota > Metazoa > Chordata > Aves > Psittaciformes > Psittacidae > Forpus > Forpus xanthops. The sequence continues at coordinate 3,557 of JASSUY010014927.1, forward strand.
CTCTGCTTTTGCCTGTTTCGTAAGTGGGCTAATTCTGGTAATTTGGAGGGTTAAAAGTGCACTGCCTTTACAGAATAATGGCTTAGATTCATGCAGTGAAAGTTATCCTTCTTCGGAGAGATATATAAATGCATTATATCTGTCACCATACTCGTAAAATAAGATTTAAAGTCTTCTAACTTTAGGTTACCACAGTACTAAAAAATAAGGATTCAGGAAAGAGGAATACAATTACATGAAGCCCAACTTGTAAGCTTCATTTAATAGAAATGGAATTCCAAAAAGGGAAGTGGAGGAATTATTTTAAGATTCATCATGCCTGAATAAGTCAAATCATGTAAACAGCAGTAAGCCAATATTTTCATACCACAGTTTATACTATTACATAATTTTACAATCTCTCTCTTTTCCCTTATCGCAAGTTCTGTCTATTGGAAACTCATTATAGATACTCCTACTATACACTAATTTATTTGCTTGTATTTTAACTCAAAGTGGTATCTCTTATTCTTTCAGTTTTGTGTAACACTGACATCAACAGTGAGTTCAGCTCCAAACAGACAGCAATTTTTTTCTGACTAAATAATACAGCTAGTTTTCAATAAGGGATGGTTTCTAATCTAACAATAGCCAGAAATATTTAATAAAAAATATTTGGTACATGATTTAACAAGTTAAAAAATAATCCAAGGATTTATATTTTTGGGGAGGGGCTTAAGCTATCCAGAAAAGTGTAAAATCACATTTGGGGATTTTTTTAAACTCATACTATTAAAATAATTCCAGTATATGCTACAAGAAAGATAACCAAGAATAGCTTTACTTAACAAAGAGAGCTTTTCTTTTTAAAGCCACTCTCCAGGGATTAAAAATAGTAATAATTAAATATATATATAAAAGCAAAGCAGTCTCGTCCATTGTTCCCTAAAGGGACCAAAGGTGTTCTGTGGGATTATAGCTGGTGTATATTTCATAGGAAGGACGGCAATTACACAGTGCACAGCTTACTTGGGAAAGTTTTACTCTGTTGAATAACATTAATTCTGATGGATCAGTGGCATATTAAATTGGGGGGGAAATATTTAAATACCAAAGACAATTTTGAAGTGATTTGAACTGTAAAGGCAAGCTGAGCAAGGATACATTTCTACATTCTTCCACTCAAAACATAATTAAGTATTTTTCAGAAACAATTCCTTCAGTACACTGTATTTTAGCAGTAATGCTTTATAACAAACTTTGCATTGAACTGGTATCAACATGAATGGAACTGGCAGTAGCATAAGTGTTTTGTTTTACAATTATTTTGTTTTTAAGAAAGGAGGATTAAACAGTGGACTGCATTAGCAGGTTTTTTAAGGGTGGCACTGATACTGTTTTGTTTATCTTGAGACTATTTTTCTTCCCTTTTTTCACTGTACATAGCTGTACACTTCAAATTGATGGCATTAATATTTTGTTTATGTACCATGCTTACTGATTAAAATTTGCACCAGTACCAGCAGCAAATCAAACCCGAAGACAGGATTTTATTTACTGGCTTTACTTATTTATCACAAATACGCTACAAGGTTCCTGGAGACTAACTGAACTGCAAATATGTACTTGTGAAGGAGTTGCAAGCTGGAAACTAAGCAATACTCACATCTGGTTTTACGGCCAGATAAAAATCAAACTTTCCCCGGCTGTTGAAACACCACCTTTTCATTTTAGTGAAAACGTAACTAAACTTTACCATGCAGCCAGTTTCCCCTGGCACTGTTAAGTCCTGCTCTGACAGACTGTAATTTCTTCCTCACGCTGAGAGCAGACAATGCAGCTCCACACTCTGGAGCACTGTCTCTTGTTCTTCCCTGCTAGCCCACGACAAGCCGCTTCCCCCCTCTTCGCCTTCACCGCCCGGCCCGGCCAGGCCCTGCCCGCCACAGGTGCCACCGCCCCGGCCTCGGCCTCGCCCCGGCCCCGCTCCTACCAGCTGCAGGTGAGCGGCGACCCCCCCCAGCCTCAAGTCCTCCCTCCTCTAGCCGCTTCTTGGCTGCTGTAGCCACCAGCTCGCCGAACAGTCAGGAAAGTGGCCAGAACAGTTTCGTAACGACCAGAGGAGAGGAGAAGCTGCTGCCTTCCCCCTCAGCAGCACGTCCACCTCTGCCTAGGGGCGGAGGAGACGCTGGGTACTTCACGGGCAAGCCTCACTAAACCTAAAACATCAAAGACATTTTTACCATCCCGTATTTCTGTACCTTTAGCAGTGATTGCCATTTCTTGTTCTCCTGCTGTAAATACTCTGTTCTGGCAGTACTTTTTTCCGAGTATCACCAGAGAACTTGAGTAAAACCAAGACATTGGATTTTAAAACACAGCCCTCCCCTTATTTCAGTGCCCATGTCTACTTAAAATTGGATGCCTCGCAGAAATAGCTACTGGAGGGAAAAAGAAAAGGCGAGATGATTAAAGAAGAGGAAGAAGTAAAAAAAAATCTAAAAAGATAAATTCTACACTGGAAAAAAAAATGCATTTTTAGAGAATGATAAGCTGCAAAAATCAAGCTAATGTACACAATGAAACCTGTAATGAAAACTTAAAATTTCTTAGGTCTAAAAGGGGATTAAGATACCTTTATATTGTGAATTACTTGAAGGCTTTTAAACTAGTCAGGAGTTGTTCAGTGGCCAAGTGCTCTGGTATTAAAACCATCTATTGTTTTAACTACAGCAGAGCACTACGATCCTGAACAAAGTTAACTGCAATTAACTTTGGGGGGGGTGAGGGGAAATGCAACAGAAATTATTTTTTTTTTTTTTTTTTTTTTATAGTGAATTGTAAGTAAAGGCAAAAAAAACTGGATAAATTCTAAGAAAATAAAAAGGGATCTACATTACAGCAACTGTCACAACACAGTTGCAATTACACCCTGAGACACTTAACCCAAAATGCTTATAGATACAGAATTCACAGACACACAATCTGTTTCAGAGATGAATATTAGTATCACATCTATTTTATGCTGCCAACTTCTGTTTTATAGTTCAAGTTAGTATTTATTTTTAGCCCATTAAAGCTAAAATACACCATATATAAGGTGCATCTTAGATCGATCCATCTAGCTTTGCTATCCAAAATATCACTGGAATCTCACACTGTCACAGAGTATATTGGCGAATTTAAATCTCTCTTCCTGAAAAAAAAAAAAAAAAAAAAAAAAAAAAACCAACAAAAAAACAACCAAACAACCTAACATGCACAATATGGACATAGTATTTTTATTAACCTGAAGTATAACGTTGAGAGAGTAATGAACCTACTGAAAGTATACATGTATTTATCTGGACAGATAATACAGGCTTCTACATTCTTTGTATCAGTTGCTGTTGTGAAAAAAAGAACACCATCTTCAGTTTGGTACTTCGTAGAATCTGTGTTCCATGAACTGCCTTCCTGGGAATCATTTGAGTTTTTTCTTTCTGTCTGTCACGTTATACTTACTAAAGTTGTCAGACTTGCATTATTAAATTTCTTTCTTACATTTTGAAGGGATGCCTAAATTTACATATTCAGCTTTAACAGTATTCTGCTACTTTTCAGTTTTAGTAAACAAAATGTCACACACACACGATTCCGTATTTCCTTTGTCCAAAAAGATGTATTCCTACAGAGAGATACATTTAAGCATTCCATGTTCTATACACACACATTTCACATTTGACAGAAATGACAGAATACGCAGAAAGGATGGTAGCAAATTTGAAGGGACAACTGCCCTCTTTCCAAATGCGGGCTGCAAACCAGGCACGGCATTAGGTATTATGCATCAGAAGTTTAAACTCACTCCACCACCAGCAGTGGTAGGGAGACAACTCAGTGACTCCAAAGTAGATGCAGCAGCACCAGCAAGGCCAAAACTCAGCATCGTGCTCTAAAAGGAATAATTTCTGAAAGGAGAGACCTTTGAGTCTTATTACCTTTACATTGCACGGCATGTAAAATTTTTTTTAAAAAGAGAGTCATTTTGGTGTTGCCAGCAAATCAGAAGTTTACTGCAACAAAAAAAATCTTGTTTTTATAATTTCCCGTTCAGCCTTTTAAAAGACAAAACGGCATCTATGCAGATAAAATGTAAGCTGTAATTTAATAAAGGTTATTTTAATGACATTTATTACAGCCTGACAAAACCAATACAAACACTGTTATAAAGAAAACATTCAAAAGAGCTTTTGCTATGCTGTCTACACTTAATAAAGCACAATTTGAACAGTAACACTGGCATCACAAAAAAAAAAGGGGGGGGGGGTGTTATGAAAAACTGCTTCAAGATTTATTCAGTGAACTATGGTTTTCAGTTGTTTAAAAAACACTTCCTTTTCAGAATACTAAAAATTCCCAGGGGATATCAGTGACTAAACCATGGAAATTTCAAGTTTCAAATTTAACCATTTTTTCCTGGGGCATAAATGTGTTTTTCTGGAGATGTTAGATGGATGATCAAAACACTGAAATGTTAAAAGGTCAACACTTAAATTTGTATTTCCAGAAAATGTTATCAACAGAAATGTAATGCAATGAATTTCCATTGGTTCACCAAAAATGTCAAGAGAACTGCACAGTGTTTTTTCTAGTGCAAACAAGTAACTTCATCAGAAAATTGTGCAGGTTAAAAAAGACAGAGAATTTTTTCCTTCTAGCAACAGGACAGTGAGACTTGGGATGAAATAGCAAACTCACCATTACTCAATTAGAAATGCATCTGCTTTTTTGAAACTTTTGAAGCCAAATACCGAAATCAGAGTTGTCATCCAAGGCCCGTATTACTTCCTCCATTTATTTGTAATAAAATTAAAACAATTCCCCCTTCCCCCAACAATCATTTTAACAAAATCACATACTTCATCTCTTCTGCATGTATGTGTGCTGTGCGCAATATGTTAGACCTACACACAAGATAGATACGTATGTGTATGTATGCATTTATGGCCTCATGTTAAAACAGCCCACTAAGTATGATTACTATTCGAATAAGATGGTAAATTGATATTACAGTAATGCAGCCTAAAGATTACTAACAAAGGGTTACATTTGAATCCTAACGGGAAAGCCACAGAAGACATGGTTCAGGACTGATTTTTTTTCCCCTAGCTATACAAATAAACATGTCCTTTAAAAAATATTACTATATCTAAAATACAGCATAAACTAAATGAAAGAAGTTGATCATAGCAGCACTACATCAGCAGTAATTTATCCCTTCAACAGCATCATAAGGACTCATCTGTAACATTCAGAGAACACTTACAACTCACTGCTCTGTGACTACCTGAGTGTAAGATCTCATTCCTGTACTAGACTTGAAACAATTATGGAGACTTACATGAAGATCAGGGATTTCCTCTAATGAAACACTTCACGCACAGACCAAAACATTGTTCCAGCATTCAGCTAGCAGTGCTATGAGTTTTCAGCACAGACGGGAAAGCATTGTGGGGACTTGCAAAACACAATTTTGCTTTAATACTGTACTTATACACATGCTCATACATCAAATGGGTATCCCATATGTACAAGGAAAGATTTTTATAGGAATATCAGATTTACTGTATTATTGTTCAGCTTTTACTGGCCAGCTAATAGTCAAAACCTTAATCGGCCTAAGAAATTTATAGGAAATCTATTGGAAAAAGCCATTTTGTGCTGGAACTGCTATGCTTTTCTGGCTTTCGTCTTTGCCTTTCCCTCACAGAGAAAGCCATTTTGAGGCTGTCATGCATTTTTCTTTCCAGAGCTGATAATGCCAGTGGAAAATGTAGGAGGATGGAATCCTCTTACCACAGAAAAATACAGCAATGCAGTTTCATAGAGAAGTAGCATTTTTATTTTTACAGGTGCAGCTGAAGTCTGTCTTGGATTTTCTGCTCTTCCTAATCTAAAAGCCACACACACAAGTGTACAATGTGCAGCTATCTGTACCCATGTAGCATTTTGAAACTTTCACGTATTTCTTTTAATCAAATATTCAATGGAAAGATGCAGAAGAAGAGATTCCACAGGAACACAAATCAGGCAAATAAGCATTTACTTCAAATGAATTTTGCTGAGTTACAGTGAGCCTAAATATATATCTGGCAGACCAGTGTTCTGAAAAAATTTGTCTTCAAAAAGTAACAGACTAACAATTTCCATAGTTCAATTGAAGCCTGACCAAACCCATGTTCTAGAGAACCTTCTTTTATTTTATTTTTTCTGTCCTCACATAAACTAATACATTGCAAAATCATTGTCCAAAGGGTGAAGGAAATCAATGGTGTAACATTAAAAGTGGAATAGACAGGTGTTGCTTAACAGAGGAAGCTTTTAAATATGAATGGTTCTTACTTAATCTTCATTGCAGGGGTCACATTCGGAAGCAATTTTGATAAGCATATTCAGAAAAATAATTTTAAAGTTTGTATTTCTAATTTCAGTAACATCTTTGCCCTGGAAATGAGAAACGTCTTCTCCATTAAGCTTTAGCAGGTACACTAGCTGGAGAAAGCACTGTCAGAAACAGTAATGCTGAAGAATCAAGTTCTATTTGCTGCCTATTCTATTAACCAAACTTTGCCAGGGATAAAGCTCTTTTTTAAACAGTTATGAAAATAACCCCAACTCTTGAGAGTTTTTGGTCAAGAACATTCAAGGCAAAAAATTTCCCAAAGGCTCCTCTCAGTAAGAAGCTTTCAGAAAAAGCATTTTTACTATGACATCATAGATTATCGTATTGCATGATGAAAGGGTTATACACTGTGAGAAAAAAAAAAAAATCAGTATTCCATTCAATGGGTACTTCATACAGTTATTGTAAGGTTACTGTATCTTTTTGAGGAAAAATAAGTGTTTTTAAATTTGATCTTTCTTTTTTTTACTCTAAGCAGCTACCCACGTTTTAAAATTCTACAGCTCATTACCTCCAAACAAAGCACAACTGTATCAATGCTTTAAGGGAAAAAAAAAAACACTAAAATAAATACAACTGTCATTACCTTGACACTCTCTTTAGTGTTTACATCCTGCACATAACAGAAAAGCAATACTGGTACTGAAGAACACATGGGGAAAGGGGATGGACTTTGTATTATCGTTAGGAAACACACTAACTATAACTAGGTAACACAAGTGAGGAATATATGCATGATAACCTGACAACAGTATTTTTCTTGGATAATGACTAGGGTAGTTCTTCCTCTTTTCCCCTCTGTTTTCGATTACAGGCTAAATCTAGTGGACTTTGGGAATTTCAAGTAAGAATAAAGGACACAGAATATTTAGTTTCAGTTCTGCTGTAGTCAGAGTCACTTGCGGCTCATGTAATAACTCTGCAGTTCACGTTTGGCTCCTCTGTGAATGCAGCTTTTCATTAAAAGGGCAAGATGATTCAGGTGCTTGGCCACTTCTTTTGTTCAAAGAGCTTATTTTGCTGTATTACAGAATGCAATTTTAAATCTAAGAGTAGATTATGAGAAGTGTTTGTTTAAATAATACAACTTCAAGAAAACCAAAAGGAAAGACAAAACATTTTACTTGAAATGTCTCGAATGCAAAGAAAACAAAATGGGGGAAGAGAGAGAATCGAGACAAACTTTTGGTGTCTTGCACAAAAGAGAGTTATAGTATTCTATATTGGGCAAATCCATATTACAGCGCATAATCTGAAGGAGGAAAAAGAAGACTTAGAAGTCTGCAACAGTTTTGAAAAAGTTGTACGCTCTTTTCTCTAGAGAGGAGAGTCTGGTACGGAAGGCAAGTCTGTGTAGCAAATGGAGCAGCACCAACCCAAGCTCTCTGCCCAGCCCTGCCCTGTGCCTGGGAAAAGCCTCGGGAGATGGATGCTGGGAGCAAGGCAGAGGTGCTGTATACCTCCTGCCCATGAACTCCTCCCACCCCTTGGGCAGGATTGAGCCACTTCCAATATGCTTAAGCCTCCTGCTCCACAAGGGTGGACTGAACATGAGAGGTGCCCACAACCGTACGTAAGACAGATCAGGAAGTATCTATAGGATAGTTTATTGCTTACTACTAGAGCAGTCTAAAAGAAGTCAAGAGAAACACAACTGCAAACTAGCATTTGCAAGATTGCACCCTAAACCATTAGGAACACTGGGCGAACCCACCCTGTACTCCATTATGCCAATATGGTAGAGTCTGACAGTGATGGGGGAGAGAAGGAAAAAAAAGAATAAAAAAATAAAGTTAGCCCAGAAATACCCAAGTCTGAGCACTAAAATTTGGTCATGCCATTTTTACCTTGACTTTATTCATGTCGACAGCCACGGAAACCTTGAAACTTACTATCTTACTTTACTTAATTTTTTGTGATGGTAACATTATAAGCTCCCCCTAACACACACTTGTCCCTTAAGCTCAGCTCTAACCCTGCTGTGTTTTACACAACTTGGCTGTCATCAGCAATTATGAGCTTTTTTTCTTTCCTAGAAGGAAGAAATATGAAAAAGCAGTTTTTACTATGTTTACAGTTTAATTATTTTATGATCTATCATTATATTTCACAGATTTTACTGTTGAGCAAAGAATGGCATATGGATAAAAAATAATAAACATCTTTCAGTGAAAGGTGATGGTTTTCTATATACAAACCTTCCAGATAATTTATCTCTGCTTCCATGTTTATATATGTTCCCTGGCCACGACAGCTAAAAATGAGCTGCATGACATTCTGCCACTAATTGCTTTTGAAGGCAGAAAAAGTAAAATCAGCATTTTTTGAATAAAGTTAGTGATAAATATGACAAAGTCCTAGCTAGCTTTGGCTTAGTAAGCCATGCTTACAATTGTCTACTTCAGAGAGCTCTGCATTACATATGTGTATTTACTTGGTGCAACACGAAGAAAATGTTATGAGAAAGGTGATTAATTCAATCTGCTGGACACAGCATCATGTTTCTTTTAGGGCTGAGAAATAACGCTGATTTTGAGATCTCAGAGGCCCAAGTTTAATGCTGCGACTGCCACGCAGTTTCTCTCTTTTAAAAGAAACAAAGTCTCTAATTTTCATTGGTCTGTGCTGCTTCATTTGGAAGAGTCCAGTGGGGAGAAGTTTAAGTCTGAAAACAGCGAAACTGCATTGGCACAGGAGGAAGACCCAAGCAATATATTTAGCTCAATGAGGGATTAAGTGCCATGGCCATTGATAATTAAAGACCTAATACATCCTCTTTGAAATAGTTTGACTTTTTCCTCCCGTGGTGGCTGCTGCACACTCAGTGGTTAGGGTAAGGCAAACCTGATACTCTGCCATTCTCTGCCAGCACGTGCCTAAATTAGTTCTCCATTTTGTGGTGGCCCTCTGAGAGCAATTCCCATTGAGAAGGGAACAAAGGCCGTGACCCCGGGGTCAGAGTGTAATGTAGGAAGCATGACCTCCCCTTTGTTCAGAACAGCACTGTTTACTCTGCCTAAGTAAAGATCACCAATACATTAACTAAAGAGGATTAAAAAGGTCACATCCCTAGGGATGGAGCTCAGGCAAGTGGCAACTCTCTTCAGTCACTAAATCATTTGACTTCCCCCTCAGCCCCCCCCCTTCAAAATAGAGACACCTTAAGCTGCCAAGACTCAATGGGACAATCATTTCCAGAGCGAAAGTCTTTACAAACTTCATGAGGCCTTCCTTGCAAAACCAGGTCAATTTCTGCACAGCTAGCCAGCTGGTTTAAGTTATTTATAAAGTTACCAAAGTATTTAAGTGAAAACTATCATCACCTCAGTGCAATTATTTTTCTCTTTTATATTTCCTTTCAAAAAGTTCTGAGTTGATTTATAAAATTATTTGGGTCTTAAAATGGTTGTTTAAAAGTGTAATCTTTTGTAGCTATTATCAATGAGAATCTTAAAACATCCTGTATTATGTCAATAGGCAGAAAAGTTGCCTGTAGCTGTTGAGAATTGCTAACTCCAGGGTGGTTCACTTGCAATGAAGAAACCAAGGAAAATAAAGTGAAAATATGCTGCTTATGAGAATTCACATCTGTTGATAGCTAGGCTTCATCAGGCTAAAGAAGCACTTCTTTTTGCTGTTATGCTTTCTGTTACCAACTTCTTTATAGTATCTTAGAACATCATTATTAAGCCAAATTATATTAACAGAAGCATTGCTTGAAACAGCAAAATGAACGCTGCATTGGTAACATATGGGAGGCAACATGGCCAATTAGATAGCATGCTGCATTGTCTCTTTTCCATTCTCCCCTCTAATCCACTGGCCTGCTGGATGATCCCAACCTTTGCTTTGTGCTTTAGTTCCCTCATCTGTGGCGGTATTACTCACTGGGATTGCAGATGTTATCATCAGTTACTCCGCCAGAATAGGAGAAAAAGAGCATGTGGAAGGGAGTGGTCTAGAATCAGATATTTCCCTTCTCTACCCTCAGGCAGAAGCACTTCTGATGAAGCTGAACATTGCTAGAGGTTCCAGAAGAAAATAATAGGAATAAGGCCAGGCAGGGGGTCCAAGCTGATCAAAGTCTTTGGCACTGGGAGCTCAGCACCACAGACAAACCCCACAGGGGCTAAATGCAGCTGAAATTAGTACTGGATCACCCATTATGCCAGCAGCTTCAAAAGGAGGACAAAGAGTGCCAGACTCCAAAAACTCAGGTCCTCCAAACAGTAAGAGCAGCACAGTACTGCTGTTTAGATTGTATGGAGGAAGGGGTGAGAGCATGTCCTTCAGTTCTCAGATACTCTGAGCAAAATAGCAGGTTTTGAATCCACAGTAATACATGCAGCTTTCTAGTCTCTCATAACATGAATTAATGCATGAAGTGTGGCAAGCTGGGGTCTCATTATACCCAGCCTGCATTCACACTGGTATGCTCTGCCTCTTCCCATCTCTTCTGTTTAGCCCTGCATCCTCAAGCACAAGGCAGGATGAGGAAGACTCTTTGCGCTCCTCTTGAAGACATTCAGTCACTTTCCCTGTTGGCAGGCTTCTTTATAGCAGGAACCTGTGCATTTAAAATGCTTTTAAATGGATATGAACAGATAAAATAAATCAAGAAACTAATAAAAATAACATAATGTTTGCCTTATAATGTTCTGTTCGTGAAAAGAATCACTTCCTTCTTCATCTACCACTGCTGTTCCTTGCTCCTATAGTTTCAGATCTTTTCTCACCCCAGCAGGAAGAGAGGGAAACTTACTGTCATCAAGAAAACCAAAAGGAGAAAGCCTTCTTAGCATACACATCCCACTGGGAAGCACAGGGTTTAGCCCAGATGGCTCACAACAGATTCCAACATGGCCAAGCGTAGAGAAGAAACTTCCAAACCATGTGTTTGCACCATGATGGGCAGTATTCCCACTGCAGGTAGGTGAAAGACTGGCACTCAGTATAACTCTCTTCTTTGTTTTCTCACCTGTTCACTTCTATGCCTGGAACAATCAAATAATACTGTTTCCAGTGATTGCTGTTCCCTGAAATCTAATATAAAAGTCATGAGCATTTTATTATACACCAGAAGTTGAAAAAATAACGGTAGAGTCAGAAAGCCCTGACAGACAGCAAGGTTAGAAAAGCTCGTGGCCAGAGCAAAACAAGTACATAGTGAAAAAGAAGGATGTATAGCAGCTATTTAAAGTAAACTACCTGGAAATACAGTACCATATTGCCACATCACATGTTTACCAGATCTTCCCATTGACTTCAATGGGAACACTTGGCTTTCATGCATGAAAGATTATGCAGACATAGCATATCCAAAAAAAAAAAATCCAAAATAAAACAAAGGGCAACAAAATCTCTAGCCACAGAAGAAGAAGGTAGACAAGGGCAATGTGAGTAGTGAGCAAAAGCTTTGTGATAGGTTGAGGCAGAGGTATGTTTTTCAAAAAACAAAAGCACTGAACTGAAACAACTAGAACAAAGAATTTACTTAGAAAGTAGTATTTAAAAATGGAGATTAGGAGCATAAGGACTGAACCAAAGACATAAGGACAATTTACTGACATACATTAGAAGCAGGAAGACTGCACAACAGTTGTCTGGCAAGTCTGAAATAGTACTGGGAAACAAAGGGAGTGAATAAAGAGGAGGCGAAACACTGTAGAGAAGAAAACAGCTGATTATGACTTTGAGATATTTAGTCATGCAAAAAAGTAAACTCACCCTTTCTCACCCTGTATGGCCATATTAGCATTTCTTGTTAGCTGGGTTCTTGATTTGGCGTATTTAAAAAAAAAAACAAAAGGGCAAAACCAAAGCTGTACACTCACTACTTCTTCAGGTTCAAACTCAACATTATATCTCCTAGTCTTTTGTTTTCCAGTTCTCTTTTAGCCCTCATACCAGCCAAGAGCACTCCCTCCAAGACGGTAAACCCCACATTCTAACAACTTACAGAATAAGATGTCCCTTTCTTGAGCAGAAAAACAGAAAAACATGACTTTGTAACACAAAATCCTTCCATAGTCCATTTTTTGAGCAGGTGGAGCAATACTGACCCCACCTCGAATTCCTGGATACAGCTCTTTTTCTCCTGATGCCCAGAAATACAGACTGACTCAAAGGTATTTTTCAGCTTAGAAAGAAGTTGTGTTAATATAGGTGGAAAAACCCATGATGTTCAAGTGATCAAATTCTCTTCTCTGTTCCCTCCAGACAGCAAAGCCCATTAATCAATTCTTTTGCAAGGGTGAAGGAGCAGCAGATACCAGTAGAGAAAGTGCTGAAATAACTGGGTAAATTAAAAGGCAAGCCATTCTGAGGACTCGATACATACACTGGATTTTGAAGCAGCTCAAGGTTAGACGCAAGGTTTCCAACAAAAATATGCACTCTCCTATCAGGAATGAAAGGGTAGCATTCCTTAAAAAATAGCCACAAATGATGATTCAGATTACATGCCAATGAATTCTAGCATTTAGTAAACTGTCTGGAAGGCTACTTTTAAAAGATTATAACTTAAATGCCTAAGCAAAGATTACATAATGGAGAGAAAAACAACACTGCTAACATAATGAAAAATATGTCTTTCCTAGGAATGCATCCGCACAAGAAATTATTATGTATTTGGTCTTTCAAAAGGGCTTTGATAATGTGACTCATAATAACCATAAAGAAAACAAAGTAAGCATGACTGAAAGTTGGAGTCATCATTAAAACTGAGCTGGGAAGTCAAAAGTAAAACGTAGGAATAAAAAGACATTTCAAGAAAAAGAAATGTTAATAGATGTTTCATGAAGAGGCCGCGCTGGTATCAGCTTTTAACTTTAGTTAGCAGTTTGGAAAGATGAGCTGTAAAACAGAATGGCAAAACTGACAACCAACAGGAGTAGTTTTGGGTTACTGAAGGGTTTAGTAAAGTTGAGTGGATGTGAAACATGGAAAAATACGTCTTTCATAATTGCTAAGGAACTCATGTTGCAATGCTCTCGACAAAGAGAAAAGAACCGAGTGCCATCATGCCAGGTCGACAAATGCTTTTATATACATGCAGCAGTGTCAAATAAGACAAATTTTACTATGCACACAAAAAAGCATGGAATAATGTATTGAAAACATTACCCTTCTAATATATGCCTGCCAGGGAAATAACTTCATGGAGAATGCCATCTACAGTTCTTTTTACCTTACTTCATTAAAGCTACAGAAGTAACAGAAGTGCAATGGCAGATGACTAAAATGATTTCACTTACAAAAAGACTGCCATATATGAAGACATAAAATGATTCAACCTTTCATGTTACTGAGCACATGAACAACAGGGTAAACAACAGATACACACTTTGAAAGTTAGGAACTGTAGCCTGACTTTCTCGCCTACTTACAGTCTTCCGTAATGGGAGATTATTCAGTTAAATTAAATAAGTAGTACATTCAAACTCTGGAAATAAATTATTTTACAAAGTGCAGGCTGAGAATGTGAAAATCAGTGCCACAATCAGTTGTTAAGGGATATCAGTGGGATTCTGAAAGAATACGGTTCTATTCATGGCCTAGAAAAATATAGTGTTAAATGAGATTGTTTGCTGGGAAGACCATAAAGACCTTTGCGCAAAGCCATGATAAAGCCATGGGCCAAGGGATCTAGCTGGCCCACTTTCTGACAAGGAGAGGGTGTTCCAAAAGGATCAAATGTTGGTTGTCTTCAATCTCTGTTCTCTTACCAATCACCCCATTGTAAGAACTGTCAGGGCAGAGTTCACATTAATTAGACTGTGGATCTGATCCAATGCAGTAATTTCTACTTTTGTTTCCTATGGCCAAAAGCAATGGCAAAAAAAATAGACAAGTTCACTGTTAAAGAGAGATTATTCATTCTCTGAGCTAGCTACTGTGTGCCTGGTAACAATGCCATCAATGCATCGCTCAAACTTCACAAAAATACTTCAACACACGTATGTTTACTTTGCCACCTGCTCCTCCTCTTGCTGCAAATAATAATCAAGAACCTAAATTATCAGACATTGCTTTACTATACGTTTCCTTGTTTGATTTATTATCTTTTTCCCTATCCACACATCATTATTTGAAAAACCATTTAATAATTATTAGACATTCCAAGATGTGTGTCAGATCCTGGGATACTGCCACTCGTATGGTGGTTTGTTACCCTTAGCCTTCAGTCTTGTGGCTAACAATTCACCCAAGCTGTGAAAAAGCCTCACCACAACCCGCACACTGCTGCTCTTCAAAGGAAAACAAGGATACGTAATTAACAGATGATGAGCTCAAATTCAAGACAAGATGTGGGAGCAGATTCTGTAACCACACCTGTGAGTGGTTATGCTATTGAAGAAGTTTCTTCAGCTCTATCTTCATGGCATCATTAAGAGTCACACATTTTCAAAATACATTTGCTGCATAATATTTGCAGCAGCAGAGGCAAAAAATGAGTGGTAAAACCATGCCACTGCAGAAAAATAGCATTATATTAATTACACAGAACACAAATTGTAAGGAAGCATTATTAACAAATAGCCTTTGTAACAAGCTTGGAGTATGTATTTAGAAAAATAATAAACTGGAAACACCATCAAAGTCCCATTGCACAGTAATTGCTACCTGAAAATAATCTCAAAGTCTTATTCCAAACTTTGTGATCCTCTAATTGCCATCAAAATATAAAGAACTATAGACAAAATTATCTGTATGTATATGTCCCAGATCAGGGGCTAATGGTGCAGCATACTGCTTCATGGAAATAAAAAATAAAATGGGTACAGATATATTCTAGAGTCTACCAGATCAGTCCCTTGTTGGATATCCAGAATAAACAACACATCAAACCACCTTCCTTATTACACTATAAAAGTTAAAACTAGTTTTTGTTGGGTTTTGTCATGAGTAGTGAAAGAGTTGAGAAATCTAGGGCAAAATAAGATGCAAATAGAGCTACCAAACTCAGATGAGGACAACTGACGTTCCTTCAGAAATATGCATTAAGAAATAAAATGATTGTGTGCTTTCTTGATTTCAGATTTAAAAAAGAAATGTATAAATAAATTCTGGTTTACCTGCAAAAATCCTCACTTTGTCGTGATGAAGGACCGTGTCTCCACAAGTCAGTGCCCGTTTGCAGGGCCAGATACTCTGAGCAGCAGCCACACCCTCCTCTTCCTCATTTTTTTCCACTGACCATGGAGTAACTTTCTAAGCCAGGCCCTGGAAAAAAAAAAACAAAAAAAAAACCGCAAACCCAACACATTTTTAATGGACACCAGATACCGCACTGCTGATTTAACTAGGCAGATTAGAAACAAATCAATGTATCTGTGCACATATATTTGCATTTTCTGTTTTGTTTCAAACAAATTTGGTAGGCCTGATTTGGCTCTCCGTTCCAATCACAGGAAACAGAGTTAGTGTTGTATGCTGACAGCAGAATCAAGCCCTCTATCTCTTTTCAGAATTTAATAAAACATGTTTTCTATTGGTGACAGAAATATTCACAAATCAGAGGCTTTTCAGAATATCTCCAGGAAAGCCTATGTATTTTGCAATAGCAACAGACAAGCTTAGAAAGACCTTCCAGAGGTTGACTCTTCAGCCTGTTCTATGCATTTGTAACTATGTTCAATGGATTTGCAACTCAGGTAAATCTGTTAACTCTGACTTAATTTAAAAAATAATAAAAAATATGTAAAAAAATACTATTTGGATCACAGTATCTTTAGCCTAGTTAACAATGATATTGCATAGAGAGTATCACCCAACATGTCCTTACTCTTATTATATCTCATGCAATTTATTTTATCAGTAATTCAGCAGTGCACAGAACTACTTGGAAATTGATTGTTGCTACAAACAGTTTTTCATATTGTATCATCTGCTGGCTTTAATCCATTAGTTAATTGACATTGTAATTGCACTACATTTCATATTCTATTTAACCAGAGAATATTTAATATGAATACAAAGTGATAAAAGCAAGTTTTCCCAGAATCTCAAAAAACACCCACTTATTTTCAAATAAGCAGCTCCAGCATTCAACAACAAAGAAAAAACGCAGTATTTAGGGCTCAGCAACTTAAGCTCATTTTTTTTTTTTACAAACAACTGCACAATTGTTGTTCAGTTATCAGTACGGCTGTGAAATTAGTATTAGAATCAGCTGCTTGTTGTTGTAAATTTGAAACTAAATATGTAACCTGAGTCCACAGCTTCATGTTTTCATGTCTGCTGAAAGAACAAATGGATACTAAAATAAAAATCTCAGTGTTACATTGAAATGTGTGTTAGGGGATAACACAACTTACAGGTAGTGTATTAAATAATGCAAGTCCAAAATGTGTAATCACAGCACCTACGATGAATTTATTAGTGTACAATTCCATAGCCACAGAAAAACACTTTTAGAAACAAATTATACACTTTCCTACGACTAAAGATTGTTCAGTTTCATATAGTTCTATGTATAGTTCATACAGTCCTAACAGGTTTCCTATATACAGTTTTGAAATCTCGAGGCCTGCCTAACGCTGCATTTTGCACAACAGTAAAAACCAATTACCTTGCAGAATAATATTAGTACCACAGTATTTATAGACATGTTTATTCATGCAGGAATCTTTTTTCTCCGAACTACAGAATATTAGGTGATATGTGTACCTCTCATCATACTGGAGTGCTCCCAAACACAGCAGCACTGACTTTTAAATTCAAATCTCCAGAGTAGGGAATAATGTTAGCACATTAGTATTCTACTAGTCTATAAAGATTCACCCCACAAAACCCTCCCATCCACCTATTCCAGATCAGAAAATCACACTTACTCAGTACTGCTTTCATATTTACAAAGGTGCTCAGCAGGAAAAGGAGCAGAGATCCAAGGGTTAACAGGAGAAAAACAAAACAAAACAGCAAACCGCATCACCAATATCCCCAGCCATACTAAGACCTTGCAAGAAAAGGAAAGTGCTCGTCACATAACAGCCTAACAAAAAGCAAACAGAGAATTTAGTGTCTTGGTATTGCCTGGATACCAATTTGGGATTTAGGCAGCCTTGGATTACAAGGACTATTCCCTTGAAAATCTAGCCCACAGTTCCCGTACTGTTTTCTACCAGTACCAAATCCAAACTGTGACTAAACACCTCATTATGCTTCTTTGGCACTGTCTAAAGCAACCATATTGTATAATTTTATGTGGCACCTGAAAGCAGAGGGAAAAAAGCAGCTATTTTTTGTACCAAATGGTAATGAAATGACAAACAGCAAGTTCTGAGCAAAATCTTGCGTGATCCCTGTATGTTCCCCATCCCGCCCTTTTCTTTCTGTGGCAAGCAACAGGTGACAAAATACAGCCCTCAATCTTCAACTTTAAAAATGAGAAAATACACTTAATCTGCAAGACACAGATAATATACCAGGGGAGGGAGTTGAGTGTGCAAGTGTGTGCTTAATTAAAATCGAATGAAGAGGTCTAACTGGGCCTCTACATTGGCTTCAGAAAGTAAATGACTTTCTTAACATTAATTTGTAAATGTTTCATTAAAAGAAAATAGAGCCCTCCCAGCTGCAAATAATAACCAGTGGCTTTAGGTAACAATGTAGTATTGACAGATCTTAAAACAGAAAACCCAAACTGCATTTTCAAGGAAACTGCCTGTGTCAGATACTCCACTACAATCTCTTTTTCCAGTAACTTGCTAATTGATCTTAAATACGTAGGTGAATTATGAGGCAATAACCTCCAATTTTCTTAGCTCTTACTCGAGACTGACATTATATTCTGATTTATGAGTATCTGAAATATTTAATTTGCTGTTTGTGGAACTTCAACAGTTAATCTAATTTCTGAGGAGTAAGAATCCCACGTTAAACATACCTTCTGTTTCCTCCTTTAAGCTTCACCACTTCAAAAGCATTTTTCCTATCTATTATTATTTAGAAATAGTCTTCCTTTGTGCACTGGACATACTACTGTAGTTCAGGAGACCATGTATCAGTGACATGATTTGTTTGCCAGCCGTCATGCTGCTTATTGAATAATTTTATTCCAATACATACATACACATCAAGTATAAAGATAACTGCTGCTTTCAGCTACATCTCACACATTTCCACTGCAAGCTTTGGAAAAGAAAAATCACAAGGCTACAAAAAATATCACCTTCTATCACTGTCTATTTCTTGAGCGTTATATTGCTCGCACTGCATTTGTAAAGCAGTAGCACACTATGCTGTAGCAGTACACCTGTGTCCCCTACAGCAACCCACTACAATAGGCTAAAAACCTTTGATTCTGTTCATACTCATTTCTCAATTCGCAAATAAAGGGAATTTTTCTTTAAAAGATACTGTTTCCTGAAATATTTAAAAGCTAAAAAATACATTAGTTTTCTATTAAGAAGGTTTGTCAATTTCCTCCTTTCTCCCTTTAAAAACATACAGCTTTGCAGCACCAGCGAAGAGTACCCAGTTCAGCAGATGGTTAAAATTCTGCATCATTTTTAATAGCCTTAAGAGAAAGCACTGTCTTTTTTCGGGGGAGGGCGGGTGTGGAGGAGAGGAGAGGAAAAAGAGCTGAGAACAGCAATTTGCAGCCCTTTTTTTTTTCCTCTTGACAGCAGCTAGCCACGCCTCAGTCTGGCCCTTCCTCCAACCTCTGCTAACCTAAAAACCAGCGCCAACCTGGCAGCGGGCCATATATTCAAAAGTAAACATTATTCTCCTGCCATTTTTCTGTGGTGTTTATCATATTCCGATCTTCTTTCTTCCCC